>QLTV01004098.1:1783358-1810863 GCA_003457575.1 Thermophis baileyi
TTCGTCCGTCTCTTGTGTCCTTACTCTTCTCTCTTCTCTGGGTCTCTCTTCTTCAAAAAATTCAATATTTTGATGATAAAATGCTTCTGCTTTTTCTACTGTATCCAATCTATATCTTTGTTCTTTCCAATTCACCAAAACCCCTTCTGGTACCAACCATCTGAAATCTGGGGAAGAATTCAGGGGGAGTCTATTAAGAGGCTCCGCAACAGTCGCCTTCTGTTTCAAAAAAAATGGCATAACGCTTGTAACTCTGCCTTGTTTGTGGGGGTTGGTGCTTCCTTGATTGCTCTAATTTTAGCGTCTGTGGGCCGAATACCGGACCCGTCTATAAGGAACCGCAGGAATTCTACCTTGGTGACCCCAATTTTGCATTTGTCCCTTTTGACTTTGAGCCCTCTTTGTTGGAATCGCTCTAGCACCTCTCGCAATCTTGTCAATAGTTGGTCCTCTGATTCAGCCGAGATGAGGACGTCATCAAAATAGGGGACTACTCCTGAATTGCTATGTAGCAGACGTTCCATCATGCTCTGGAACAATCCCGGGGCCATGCTTACCCCAAATTGCAGTGCTCTGGAACAGTCCTGGGGCCACGCTTACCCCAAATTGCAGGCGGGTGCATTTAAAAGCCCCCCTGCGGGTGACTATTGTCTGGGCTTCTGCGGTGGCTGCGTCCACAGGCAACTGCTGCTATGCCTGCGCCTGATCTAATTTAGCAAAAATCTTGCCTTTTCCCAGGGAGTTCAATAAGTGTTGCACCACGGGCACAGGGTAAGCGTTGGGCTGCAGGGCTTTGTTAATGGTCCCCTTATAGTCCGCGCACACACGAATCGAGCCGTCCGGCTTCATTGGGTTGACGATGGGGGTCTCCCATTTGCATGATCAACTGGCTCTAAGATCCCTTGGGCTATTAATTTGTCCAGTTGTTTGTCAACTTTTGGTCGAAGTGCAAATTGAACTCTCCAGGCTTTAATCTAATGGGGGTGACACTGGGGTCTAGGTTAAACGATATGGGCTTGCCCTTATATTTACCCAGACCCCCATCAAATACACCTTGGAAGTCCACTAGCAGCTTGTCCAGTCTGTCCCCCTTGATTTGATGCAGCCCGGTGATGCCGATGCCAAGAGGTTTGAGCCATTCCACTCCCAGTAGGGTTGGTCTGTGTCCTTCGACGACCGTTAAAGGTAGCTTCCCTCTGAAGTCCTTGAAGGTGATTGCTATTTCTGCTCGGCCCAGCACTCAAATAGGATTTCCTTGGAAATCATTGAGTCTAATGTGTTGCGGCTTGAGTTGATTCTTTGTGATTGCTGGTAAAAATTGTTTTAGGGTTCCCCAGGACATAATTGTGAAAATGGAGCCGGTGTCTAGCTCCATGTCACAGGGGATCCCCTCAATGGCCACGGTGATGTGGAATTTTCCTCCTCGACCTGCGTCGGAGTGACCTACAGTAGTGTTATAGATCCCCCGGCTGTGCTGGTATTGGTAGTCTTCTCTTTTGGCCTCCCCTTTTGGCCCCCTGGATGGTTCTGCCCTTGTCTTCCTGGCCCCATGGGTTGTCTGGGCTGGAACTGGGTTGGCTAGTATGGGGTAGGTTGGGTGGCTCTGCATGCTTCCGAGATGTGCCCTCTTTTCTGGCAGCAGTGGCAAATGACGTCTTTGAACTTACACACTGCCCTGGCATGGCCCCCTAGGCAACCCAAGCATCGGATTTGCGTTTTCACAGTCTCTGGGGCTTACCCTTCTTTCATTTTGCAATGAAGGTGCACCCCTTCGTCCTCCTCTGATTCTCCTTCGAATTCGGGGACTTTGGTCATCCAGTCAGGCTCCCTGTGGTTGTGATGGACTGTGCCGGTCTTTTGGATGTCTGCAGCTGAGTTGTCCGAGGATTCGGCGGCTCGGGCTTCCTCTACGACATCCTTGAATGTTGCCCCCCATCTGATCAGCAACTATTTTTGCAAATTAAGATCCCTCATGCCTAGGATGATGCGATCCTTCATCATCTCTTCCGGGTTTATAAATTCACACTTGGTTGCGATCTCCCGGAGTTTGGCAACGAAGTCATTTATTGATTCACCATCGTGTTGGCGGCGATGGTAAAACTCATTCCTGCTGACCATCTTGGTTGCTGCATGGCGCGTAGTGCTCCTTCAGGGTCGTCTGTAGCATTGTTCAAGAAATGGATTCAATGTCCATGGGAGCCACAAGGGTTTGAGCCATTTTGTAGATCTTCGGTCCACAGTAGGTGAGGAAGAGAGCCCTCTTCCTGTTGTCCGGCAGATCCTGGAAATTGTTGGCTTCCAGGAACATACGAAAATGGCTCATGTAGGTTGTCCATTTTTCGGTCTTCGGATCGAAGATCGCTGGAGCGGGAGAAGTTTGAGTAGCCATCCTGGAGTTTGGCCGGAGCAGGTTGATGCTTGCTTCTAAAATGGCCGAGGATGCCACGAGGTACCTTTGTCCTGTTGTCCTTCTTCCACCACCTTTGTTGCCAGTGTTAGATTTGCGTGGGAAAGAAGAGGGGAGACATAGGAACTGTTCAGCACCTTTATTTCTCCTTAGCTGAATGCAATGTGAACTGCCGGGAAACCACTTTTAAGGGTTTCCTTGTAGCCTAGCCAACCACTGACAGCAGTTTAATTCTCCTGCCACTGTATTAGCCAATCAGCGGTGGCTATGCAAATTTACTACGTACAGCAGTAGGTAACACAATTGAATTTATTGTCAGAACAGGGTTACGGTGTGTACTAAAATTTGCTCTCTAATGCAGGGCTGTCAAACTCATGGCCCACGGGCCAGATATGTCACACGCTGGCCACGCCCACATCCAGTTTAGCAAAGGGGGAAAAGTCCTGATACATCACGTGATGACGCTGTGACGACGTGAGTTTGACACTCCTGCTCTAATGTATGCATACTCAAATGTTTTTTAAAGAAATTCTTCCATTTTAAATTTCTTTTCTTACATTTATTAAATTCTTCACCCAAGGGAAGAAATCAGCAGAAGCAAGAGGGGAAGTCATACAAATTGTTTAAACAAATGTATCATAGTCATCTGATTGCAGGGATCTGGTTATAACTGCTGGATCTGATGATATTTGAAGTGTGCCAGGTGATTTTTTTAAAAGGCGCTGTGAACATTTAATTCATTTTTATCATAATGCTTCCTATCACTTTCTCTTTTCAATGTTATTAAAGCGTTCTTCAGTAATCTGCAGCTAAACTTGAACAGGGAGGGAGAAATTCTGAAATTCTCCAGAAGCACTCACTAGCCTGCCTTTGAAGTTTTTGCTCCTGGTATCTCTGCTTTTATCCAAGCTGCTCTTGATGCAGTTGTCAACTATCATTTGCACACTAGAGCTTGACAGAGTGATGGGAAGAGATCACAGCTTTTTCCTTTGCAACTGGAATCTATAAATAAGATTGCAGCTGTCTTCTTGACAATAAGCTCTGATTGGCATATCAGTATCCAAGGAAACCTTTCCCCCCCTTCTAATCCATGCTTCCCCCCCCCCTCTTAAATTGATTCCTTCATCCAAAGGAAAAGTACCTGCCACAGTGAGATCAGTAGTTCTATAAATTGTTTAAACAAACAAATATCACAGTCATCTGATTGCATTGATCCAAATGTAAGTGATGGATCTGGCACTTTGATTTAAATTTATGTTAAACGACTCCTCTTTAGTTTCCATTCAAGCACAGACTACAAGTCCTATGTCATACAACATGTGAAACTGTCAACCGATGCATCAGTTATTCTTAAAGGCCATTCTTAAATTCTACCTAGCATCATGTTAGTGAGATAGCAGCTATTTAAGATGAATGGATGAATAAATAAAACGAAGCTGCTTTTTTTTCTTGCAGTGTTTTCTATATCACATATTTCTAAAGAGGGGAAATAAAAGAGTTTCAAAGATTTTTAAACTGCAATTGTAATATTAAATCAGTTAAGATTGGAAAAGATTCTTTATGGGTCAGATGGATCCTTAAAATCCCAAAGAAATTTATTGGGAATTTGGGAATAAACTCAAACTCCCTCTAACCGTTTCAAAAAAGGAACCTCCTCACAAAGTTTCTCAGTTCTCTGGCAATGACACCCCATTCTTTGGGATAACATTTGTAGCAAGATTGGACACATTGAGCGTATGGGGGATCTCATGAGGGTTTGCAAGGAAGGTTTCAAAAAAGTTTCAAAATGAAAAATATAATTGTGCAATCAATCACAACCCTCTTTTTTTTAAAAAAAACCCTCTCTTTATTAAATTTCAGAGTCAAATATTAAAATACAAACCAACATAAAAAAAGGAAAGGCAATAACAAAACAAATTAAAAGTGACAAAATATACATCAAACAATTTTGTACCAAAAATGACTTCTGACTTTCCTTTTTTTAGTCCAGAGATAATACAAATACAACAATCTTTCTCTAAGTTTAAACAAATAACACCTATGTTTAAACTATCTTAAAATATTAGCAATCAACATTCTAAAATACCAATATTCACATGTTCAATTTTAATCTAACACATCATGAATTGTCAAATGTAAATAACCTTATATTTTAAAAGCTGGAATGTTTCTCCAATCCAATCCAATCCAATCCAGTCCAGTCCAGTCCAGTCCAGTCCAATCCAATCCAATCCAATCCAATCCAATCCAATCCAATCCTCAAATCTCAACATCAAAAGATGATTTTTCTCCTTGTCTTGTAAGAAATCTAACAGTAGCCTCCAAGTCACAAGAAACTTAGTCAAGTTATTGTCTCTAAACAGAGCAGTCAATTTTGCCATCTTGGCTAGTTCCAATGGATTTCAAGATCCATTTTTCCATTTTGGGTATACCATATATTCCTCTTTCCATGACACATCAAAAAAGGTGAGGCTTCAGTCTTGCAGTTGCATCCATCATCTTGAGTTTTTTGATCCCTCTGTCGACATCCTAGAGACAATTACTAACACTTTCTTTCCCTTTTAAGATAGCATAATGCCTAAACAATCTTTTTTTTAAAATCCTGTTCAAACCGGAAAAAAAGCCAAAAATCTTAGTTCTACCCAGCCTCGCTGCATCATTACCTAGAAGGCGTGTCCTCATACCATCTGGCTAAATTCTATTAATATTATTAAAAAGAGGATGCAAGCTTTCTTGTTAAACAGGAAGCTTCATTACACAGAATTATTTATCATAGCCACCCTAATATTAGCCTGGCAAAATATGTAAATTATTCATAGATCTTATCCCTCTGCAGCTTCATAAATATTTTATAGCTCAAGCACTTTTGCATTTGCATAAAATATTTTCTTGGAGAAAGTAGGGATCTGGGGTTATAAAGTCATTAACACTATATTGTAAAATATGTTGTCTGGAGAGGGTTGGCCTGCTTCTTAAATGCTTTTAATCTGAAAACAATGCCAGATGTGAAACTGGGAATGGTGACAAACGTGGGGATTATGAGATGCAATCGGAGCCCTTAATTCTCAATAAACTGAAAATCTTGAGAGAAAAAAGAAAAAGAAAATGTAATTACCAGCCATATTCAGAAGAACCTTTTAAACATATCTTTTGGATTCCATGCTTAGCACAAAAAGACATGAATCACCACAGCAGGATGCAAGAACTGGGGAAGTAGCTCTAACAAGATTGCTTCCGTAATTTGAGTTTCTTAATGAAGCAGATCAGCTTCCAAAGAATCTGTAGGAAACTGATAATGGCTTCTTTAATTTTAGGCACGTTAAGAAAAAAAAGATCAAACAAAGCTGGAGTGTTATTCACAGCATTTCTTTGGCTCAGCTTTCTCCTGGTACCTTTCATGGGTTGGAGCTTCAGCTGCTAGAATCCACCAGATTGCGTGGGAATTTTGGGGATTCTAATCCCAATCTCAATAAAAGGGTATAAATTGGGAAAGACGACAAATATATTGTGATTATTCAAGGCACATTTGGATCTTGTGGTTCCATAGCCCTTAAAAGCCTTGTACAACAAAGCCAAACAGTTGGCAATGCCATTGTTTACTGGTTTAATGGTCAGCTCAAGAACACAAAAAGCAGCATATTTGTAAACAACTTTATACTTATAAAGTTATTCATTTTTATAAATGTATATAGTTTATAAACAACTTTGGAAAGCAAAAGGAAGGGAAAGGCTTGCCAACTGAAAAAAAATTACAATACAAATAAAAATATTGCAAAATAAACTTCTGATTGAAGCTACCATGAATGTGATGTATTCCTCAGACCAAATGTGGCTTACAGATAAGCCAGAAAAATACTGGCTTTTTTGCGTTTTAATTTTTCCTCCTACAGAATAAAACTGTGGACTAACTGTCCATATGTTGGTTATCAGTGGTAGGAGCCCTCAATCATATTCCAGATTTACATCCCTCAATATCTCTCAGTTTTGGATATCTTGCCTAGGTCTATATAGAAATAAATAAACTACATCTGGAGAGACAAAATTTCTCCAGCCCTGGTCTTGAAGTACTTTTCTTACCACTTCATTCACTTTCATAGTCCAGAGGAACCATCAATGCTGGCAAATATTCCTTCATTCATGCATTGAAAAAGCTTCTGACCCATGGTCCCTGGATCTTCACCCCAAGGACCATTGTTGACTTTAACGTTAGCTCTGGCTCTGCTTTTAATGAGATCAAATTGCAGATGTTAGAAATGTTAGATCATCAAATAGATTTACTTTTATGCTATGGAAAGCTTCTTCTTCTGCTTTTTGTATGGAAACCCCAAGATCAGGTTGTCTGGTTTTATTTATCTGATGGGCTATTGGACATTTCAGACGTATAGTTATTTTCTATCTTTTCTTCAAAAGAGCTTTACTGCTCACCAAATTTCTGAACACCTGGAACTTTCATGTATAGAAGACGTAACATGGAAGACTGAACTTCACAATAATATATTTGTGTCCAACCCTTTGAGCCATAAATGTTCAAATTTTTATCCTGGGATTATCTTGGAGGAGGTGTATTTCATTTTCCTCTGCATTTCAAAGTAAGCATGCACCAACAGACAAGACTGAATCCCTTGTGCATCTATTTCCTTTAATGATGCAATTTATTTGAATTTGTGGGATGCATTGTTTTTCCTGGACACTAAACACGTAATGTCCTGGCATTCGTTCCAGAAAGGCTCCAGTTGAATTTCCGAGAAGTTACTCCACAAACAAATGGTAAATACAAAATACAAAATGTATCTGACAATTTGTTTGTCCTTCTCAAAACTCCCTCACCCCTCTTTTTCTAACCCGTTCCTGGATATCCTTACTTTTTTCCTTTGCTCCCACCCAAGTTTACAAAAACATCTTATCTCTACTTCCTATATATTAAAGAATTCAGAATTGCTTGGCTAAAGCTTCTGCAAGGGTTTTTTTTTGTTTGTTTGTTTTTTAAACTTTGCGTGACTTATGGGATGTATCAAAAACTGTTCGGCAGGGCTGCCTTCTGTTCTGCACATTATGTGCCAGTTGTGCCGAAGCAAAAAGAATATTGGACGTGCTTCTTCCTGGCTAAGGGCAGCAGGACGCGGTGGGATTCTGTTTCAGTATTTCTCTGGATATGACTCTGCTTGCTTGCACATACGACAGCACAGTCACAGTGGTGGGGAGCACGTATCCCCTGCCCAGGAAGTTTTGGTTTTGCCAAGGAAAAGCTTTGTTGTGTAAACAGGAGGGAAGGGAGAGAAAAATGGCTATTTGTCTCTCCATATTTCCCAGGATGAAATGTATGTCTCCAAGCAGGGACATTGATAGGACTGTATAACAGGGCACCAACTCAATGACCCTGGGGTTCCAGATACACAAATAGAAGTATCAGCAAGGAAGTGTAGAAGCTTTGAAGTAACTCCCAGGCAGGTCAAGCCAAGATGGCGGTATTTCTATTCTATTCTAAGGGTAAGGGAGGTCTCCAGGGAAGGGGACAGGTAGACAATTCCAGGACCCTCAACCTGGCAATATTAAAGCCTCAGTTTCATAGCTTTATGGAGAAGTGAGTCTAATATTTTATTCAGGTAGTACTCGACTTAGTTGTTAAATGAGTTTTGCCCGATTTTACCACCTTTCTTGCCACAGTTGTCAAGTGAATTGCTGCAATTGTTAAGTTAGTAACACGGTTGTTAAGTGAAACTGGTTTCCCCACTGACTTTGCTTATCAAAAGGGGCAAAAGTTGATCACATGACTCCAGAACAGGGCAACTGTCATAAATATGAGTCAGTTGCCAAGCATCTGAATTTTAATCACATGACCAGGGGGATTTGCAACCATCGTAAGTGCAAAAAATGGTCATAAATCGCTTTTTCCAGCGCTGTTGTAACTTCGAATGATCACTAAATGAACTGTTGTAAGTTCAAGGAGTACCTGTAGCTTGTTTGAAAATCAGTTATAGAGGGATGGGATTGCTTCCAAACTGCTTAGTGCTTTATCAGCTTGTAAATCTGTCTTCAGATAACAGGGATTAAGGTTCCAAGTGTTAGTAATCATCAGATTAAGTCAAGCTTTTTGCTTGGTTCATCAAATTCAATCTCATCTTTCCTGGCTTCAGTCCTCCCCCCTTTTTTAAATGCCATAAATAAAATACAATATAACCAAAAATACATTTTCTAGACACTCTATATTAAACCAGCTTTTTACACTGAAATATTTAGTCACAGCTAAAGCAATCTAGCTGAAATCGCAAGAAACAAAGAATAAAGCAAGAGGTTAAAACAAACTTACAAATTAGTACAGCTTTTAAAGGCAGTAAAATTAAACAGATCTTTAGTGGATAGCCAAACAAATGTCAACAACCATTGTAGGTAGATGGTTTCTAGGAGGCAATTCTGTGGCCAGGTTTCCCAAACCAACACGATCATATCAGTCATAGCTATCCGTGGCTGTGGGAAAACCTGTTTTATACAAATTTAGGGGGGGGAAGTTTTGATTTTTTCAATGCATGATTTGGGAATCATACATTGAAAATGGCACATCAGCAAGATGTTTTTTTAAAAAGAAGACAACTGAAAAAAGATAAGTTTCCTTTCTTTCATTTTCCCACCATCTAAATTCTTTTTGGAATTCTTTTAACAGAAAATTGATAAGATAGAAAAATATGGGTTAGACAGCTTCACCACCAGATGGATTTGTAACTGGCTAACTGCACTCAACATGTAATCCTTAATGGAACCACAACTACATGGAGAGAAGTATGCGGTGGGGTACCCCAAGGCTCTACCTTAGGCCTAGTACTCATCAATATCTTCATCAATGATTTGGACAAGGGGATAAAAGGGGAACTGATCAAATTTGCAGATGACACGAAGCTGGCAGGAATATCCAAAACTCCAGAAGATAGGCTTAAGATACAGAAGGATCTTGGCAGACTAGAACACTGGGCCCTATCTAACAAAATAAAATTCAATGGTGAGAAAAGTAAGGTACTACATTTAGGCAAGAAAAACCAAATGCACAGGTACAGAATAGGTGGCACATGGTTCAATACTAGTAGCTAAAAGGACCCTAGTAGACAATGATTTACAGTAAATATGAGCCAGCAGTGTGCTGCAGCTGCCAAAAAAGCCAACGCAGTCCTAAGCTGCATTAACAAAGGTATAGAATCAAGATCACATGAAGGGTTAATACCACTTTATAATTCCTTGGAAAGACTACACTTGGAATATTGCATCCAGTTTTGGTCACCAAAATATAAAAAAGATGTTGAGACTCTAGAAAGAGTACAGAGAAGAGCAACAAAACATGAAGAACGGTTGCAGGAATTGGGTATGTTTAGCTTAATGAAAAGAAGAACTAGGGCTAACTTCATAGCAGTGTTCCAATATTTAAGGGGCTGCCACAAAGAAGAGGAGGTCAACCTATTCTCCAAAGCACCTGAAGGCAGGACAAGGTGCAATGGATGGAAACTAATCAAGGAGAGAACCAAGCTAGAACTAAGGAGAAATTTCCTGACAGAACAATTAATCAGTGGAACGACTTGTTTCCAGAAGTTGTGGCTGTTCCATCACTGGAAGTTTTTAAGAAGAGATTGGATAACCACTTGTCTGAAACATTATAGGGTTTCCTGCTTGAGCAGGAGGTTGGACTAGAAGACTAGAAGACCTCCAACTCTGTTATTCTGACTTGAAAAAGAATGCACCAAATGCCAGTTCTACCTAGCTTTAGATTTTATTTGTGGTAATCTCAGGCAGGGTTCTCTTGCAGTCCTGTCTGCTATCAGATCCTTTCAAGTAGAGATGCCAAGATTTGAATCTGCAGACTTTCTATGCTCAGAGCAGGTGCTTTGCTTTGAAACTATTATCCCTTTCTACTTCTTTAACCATGATCTCTCCCTCCATTTAAACCATGATGCCTTCCTCTCTGATTTTAATCCAGAAACATTTGGTGTATCACATTATACTCCAATCCTTTCAAGTATATATTTCCAGGCAAACTCACCAGTTACTGATTGTTTAACTAGACTTTTTTTTTTTTTTGCTATTATGACTACTTATTGACCCCCATTTGAGTGTTCAAATTCTCCAAAAGCTCTAGACGCCTATCCACTATTGCGTTGAAATCTCCCATTATGCAGATGATATCATATTCGATCTCACCAATAACACCATGTAATTTTTTTATAAAATTGCTTCTGCCCCTCATTCAGAGCGTAAATTCCCACAAGGGTTATTTTTATTTTATTCAATATTACCTCCATTATTAGTATCTGCCATCTTTATCTTTATAAATTTGTTTTGCCGAAATTTCCTCTTTAATATATGCCACGACTCGTCCTTTCTTCTGTTTAGAAAGTGATGCAAACATAGTCCCCAATTTAGGGCAATTTAATAAGTATTGGTGCTGTCTCTTTATGTGGACTTCTTGTAATATTATTATACCCAAATTCATCTTGCTAAGTTTATTTTTTTTTAAAATTCCTTTTTAATGGGGAGTTTAAACCCGTTGACATTCAAGGATAGAATCTCTACCTCCTCTTTCATCTCTCTATCTATATTTGGATCTTGTCGTTCTTGTTGGTCTGGCCTCTTTGAATTCTTTGAGTCCAGGGGTGGGTTCCGAAAATTTCCGCTACCACTCTGTGGGCGTGGCTTAGGGGAGTGCGCGCGCGCGCTCCCCTGGTGCAATTCTGTGTCCGCGCATGCTCAGTCACTATAATCTGCCTGAAACACAGCTGAGGAGCTGCTCAGCTGTGCTTCTGGCAGAAGGAATAAAGGTCAGTTTAAACGCAGGGGCAGGCGGGAGGGCCCTTTTTCAAGCGGCAGAACAGGAAAAACCTTCCACACAGTAAAACAAATACACTAAAAATTCCCCAAAAAAGATGGCAGCGCCCACGGACTGACACCGACCGAACCGGACCCAGGACATCTGGGAGGAACCCACCCCTGTTTGAGTCTATCCTCATCATATTTTCCATTATCTACTTTCTCTCCTTTCCCATCTCCCTTGTCTTTAATTTGTGGTTCCTTTTCTTCTATGGGCTGTGCTATTATCTCACCTTCTTCTCTTATCTCTCTTTCCACTAACTCCTCCTCTAGATAGGCATCTAGATTATAGAAGTGATAAGATTAGAAAAGGAATTAGAAGAATACTACCTAGTACTTTCCTTAAAATGGCGGAGGAGTTGAACATTCAGGATAGCTGGAGGGAGAGAAATATGGGGAAAAAGCAATATACTTACTATTCGGGTCGACATTCATCGTGGTCCAGAATCGACATGGCGTGGTTGTCAGCAGATTTAAATTGCGGAAGAAGTTAAAATTGATACAAATTATTGGGCAGACCACAACCCAGTCAGAATTAGATGGAGAGGACAAAAGAAAATAAGGAGGTGGACTTTAAAAAGAGCAATTTTAAAACATAAAGAATTCAAATTGAAAATGGAAGATCAAATGGGTCTATTTTTTCAGACAAATAAGAAAGAAGATACAAGTAGTCAAAATTTATGGGACACAGCCAAAGCTTTTATGACAGGTGTTGCAATTGCTTATATGGCCAGGGAAAATAAAATAAAAAAGCAGCGGCAAAAAAATTTAGAAGAACTTAGTAGAGCCGAGATAGAACTACAAAATGAATCACAAAGACAGGAATTGAAACAAAAGACAAGGTTGTCCACTATCACCGTTACTGTTTGTATTATCATTGGACATATTAACTAGAACAATTCGGAAAGATGAACAAATCAAAAGATTAGAGATTAAGAAAGAAATATTTAAAATGCAAGCTTTCGCAGATGACCTGGTCTTTATACTTGTAGAGCCCCTACAATCAGGGGCAAGGCTGATGGAAGTACTGGGTGAATATGGTGAAGTGGCGGGCCTAAAGATAAATAAAGAAAAAACTAAAATGCATGTTAAAAATATGAACAGAGCACAGGAAAATGATTTAGTGGATCGGTTAGATATTCAGACTACAAAGAAAATAAGATATTTAGGGATTCAATTAACAGCAAGGTGTGCCACACTTAAAGGAGACAATTATGACAAATTAATTGAACAGATTAAAATTGATTTGGACAGGTGGACAAATTTACAGCTTTCTTTCATGGGAAGAATTGCAGTAATTAAAATGAACGTGCTACCCAAAATACTATTCTTGTTTCAATGCATACCAATCAAATTAAATAAGGAATTTTTTTGAAATTTAAACAAAACTATACTCAAATTCATTTGGCAAGGGAAAAAAGCGAGGATTAAGTTAAAATTATTACAGGATTCTAAGGAGAGGGGCGGATTTGGTCTCCCGGATTGGGAAAAATACTATCAAGCTGCAATATTAACATGGGTGCGGGACTGGATACAATTAAAAAAAACAGGAGATTGCTAAGATTGGAAGGCCATGATATGCAGATAGGGTGGCACGCTATACTTTGGGAAGGGAAATACAAGGTTCACTAGTACTTCCGGAAGCACTATATCAGATGAGCGCTAATAGATGTTTGGGTTAAAATTAAGCAACATAATTACATGCAAATTCCGAATTGGACATCAACATTGGAAATGTACATACATCCAAAGTTCATACAATTAAGAAAAGTAATAACATATAAAGACATATTAGATGAGAGAGGAGAATTGAAGTCAAGGAAAACCCTACAAGAAGAAGGTATAGAACTGGAATGGTGGGCATCTCTTCAATTGCAATCATGATATAGGAAAGACAAAAAAGATTGGGGTATAAAAACAGAGATGACATAATTAGATAAAATATTATTAGGAACAGAAGATAAAATGATTAAAAAACGTACCATTACCTTCTGGAATAGGCAATGTATGAAGAACAAATCAAGGAAACTATGTTAACGTGGAGTAGCATTGATTTACATAATTGGCAGGAATTATGGGAAAGAAATAGAAAACTCACCCTGGCCACTACATATAAGGAAAATCTTTATAAGATGTTCTACAGATGGCATTTCCCACCCACAAGGCTAGCTAAAATGGGCCCAAATCTCTCACCAATGTGTTGGAAATGCAAAATAACACCAGGGACTTACTACCACATGTGGGAATGTCCGAAAGCCCGTGATTTTTGGAATATGATAAAACAATGGTTGGAAGAAATATTAATGTTAAAGATAGAGTTAAAACCCGAACTTTTCCTATTGGGTATAATTATAGATAAATATGATAAGGGAACAATATCCTTAATGTTGCATATTTTGACTGCTGTTAGATTGGCTTTTGCACAAAAATGGAAAAACAAAGAAACCCACTCAGAGGAAGAGATATTACATAAAATACTGTCTTGTGCTGAAATGGACAGGCTTACGATGGAATTGAAAGATAAGAATGAATCAGAATACTTTGAAATCTGGGATAAATTGTACCATTGGTGGGGATTGAGGAGTATTGTTGGGATTATGGATCAGTGACAAGTTGGAAATGTATATATTCTTATGTTAGCAAATAGGAAAAAATGGACTTGGTATTGTATGTAAAGTTTGTATATATTTATAGAGATAAAGAATTTTATTTACGAGAAGGAATAACTTGACGGAAATGTTTAAACTGGAATGTTACGTCATGTCCAATGTTTTTTTTAATTGTATTATAAATAAAAAACTTTTTTTAAAAAATTCTCCAAAAGCTCTTTATTGTAAAAATATTTTACTATGCACATTCTTTGTATGTTTTATGGTGTGCAGTTGTTTTGAATAGTTGCACATTGCCTTGGTGGCATTTTCAAAATAGTACCTTCGACTCGTTTAGAATGGGAATATGAATAATAATTATTCTCCATTGACAAAGTTATACATGGATATGAGATAAACATTAAAGAGTAGGATTAAAGAGCATGGTAATACAAGTTGGGCATCTTGTAGCATTCCCATATATATGACAAGCAGATTGAATTAATGCCTGAAGTAGATCATGATATTTGTGCTATTATATTCTCAGCTTTCCTTGTACTCTGTTTGATTGTAGGGCTATGCACCATTTTCCTGTGGAGGTAACACTGACACATTCAATAATTTATATTTATACTTGAAAAGCTTATACAGTAGTGCAATCAGTATCTCAAAGTAGTTGTAAAATTCCCTTTTCTTTGTAACCATGTAGGCATTAAGTGCCATCTATTGAAAACTAAATGGAAGTGCAATTTCACAATTTTGAAAATGTCTTAGGTGCTGAAATATATAGGTATTTTACTTGTGTATATTTTAAGGATTATTATTTTTTTTTAAAAAAAATTGATCTCTGCCTGTAAATGCTGGCAAACTATGCCTTCTTTTAAGAAATCAAGTACAGAAATTGGTGAGTGCAAATATGTGATTGAAGGCCCCTTTTTGAAACATTAATTGCACACATAACACACCTAAAAAGGACCTAGTTTTAATTCAGTAATTGTGACTCTTTTTTTAATACCATCACACTCTTTGCTGAAGCGACCAACAGAATATTTTTCATATTTAATAATTTGTAATTCCAGATGCACTTGGAGAATATTATTGTTATACTGGTTAAAGCTTCTTTGCCTTTGGCAAAATCAAATAACATTCTCTGACCTCTGTCCCTTATCTACATGTTCTTATGAGAGATAATATAATTAATAGGATACCGTTTTAGCGATCTGGCTAAAGGTTCATTATTTTTGTTTTCTTTCACAGTGTACTTTTCCCATATTTTTGTATTTATTTATTTTTATCTCCCAGATTTATACCTGTTACAATCAACTAGATTCTCAGCAGTTTAGCATAATGAAGCACATAACACACCCACAAGAGCAATTCAATTAAAACAATTCCAATAAGTCTAAAACAGTGTTTTCCAAATTTGGTAAGTTTAGAATAATGCAGACATCAACTGTGGCAACTGTCAAGTATGAAAAATATTGGTCTAAAATAAACCCACAAATCTCACTTAGTCCTGGGAATTTCATCACCACTCATAAGCTACCTAAAACTTTATTTTATATATTTTCCAGAAGGCTAAAGGTGTGTGGGCCAACATGATTTCAAAGCAGAAGCTAATCTCTACTAAAGTCACTATCACTGAGAGGGGCAGCATCTATCTGCCTTCACATGTTTGTGAAAATAGGGGGTCACCACAATTCCTCCCAGGTGTGTGAGTTGGAAAGGTCAATTTTGGTTGGAGGACACAGCTTACAAATACCTCAGTGCCAAGGCATTTTGGACTTTTTAGACATTACCTATAAAGTTGAATGGCCCCAAAAGCTAATAATAAGTGTAGGGCCTGAATGTCAGGCTTCAAGAACCAAAAACAACATATAGAGTTACTTCTGAGTAGTTTCTTTGCTGCTGTTTGCTTACAGATTAAAGCAACCTTCTTCATAAACATAGATATACTCTGAACTGCTATGGAGGGGCTGTTTTTGCCCTCTTCCTGTCTACCAGACATTCCAAGATTGTTGTTTTTTTCTTGCAGACTTTCATTACCCAAACTAGGTAACTTCATCAGTGCAAGCAAGCTCAGACAGCACCAAGGATCCCTCATTTCAACCCTGAGCTACAAATATTCTCCTTTATTGATTCCAAGCTCTGCTGTCTCTTTGCCCTCTGGGAAGGAACTCCTGCCTCCTATAACTCTCCCCCCCCTTTTTCCCCCCCACCAACTCCACATAAACATCCATTACATATACCATAAATCATATCAAAATATATGTAATTATACATTTCTATCCAGTATACCATAAATAAACATCCTAATTTAGCACCTTTTGTATTTTTATCGCTCGTCTGTTTTCCCTCAATATTTCATACTACTCCCCTCCCTTTATCTCCCTCTCTTCCCTCTACCTTCTTTCTCCTTCTCTCCCTCTTTCCTACTTCCCTCCTCTCCTCCTCTCCCCGCCTTTCTACTTCCTCTTCCTCCCTCTTGTCCCTTCCCTGAGTACATCTAATCATAATCCATTTTATGGTTAACAGACAAATACCTCAAATCTCTAACTTCATTCCATCATCGGTGCTACTCTTAAACTTATATTTTTTCCCTTATCCATATTTATACATATATTATACTTCTAGGTATATTTACTGTTATTCTAATGCTGCCTCCTTTGCCACCTCTTTTTGTCTCCTGGGTCTACCACCTTAATTTTCAATTTCCTTCCAATTTAATTGCTATTGCTTATCTTCCATACTTATTCATTGTCTCTTGTATCTCCTTTCTTATTTATCCTTCAAATCCATCCTGTTTGTGTTTTTAATTTTAGGCCATACTCCTCCCTTTCCTCAATTTATATCTTTCCTCATTTTATTTTTATTCAGTCATCTCCAAATGCCCTTAATTTCTAATCTCTTTTACCTTTTCAAAAAACCCTTTCACCTTTATTACTCAATTTTTCTTATTTTAACTCATCCTCAATATTTAAACAAAATCTAATCTTACCGCTACACATCCATCCATTGGTTGATAACATTACCAACTTCCCAATATACAAAAACCCTCTAATTATCAAAATTCTTTCAACATTAAATCAAATTTATAAATTATACAAATCTTATATAAAAACTTTTTGAAATAATAGTTATTCAAATTTTATAACCTTCCAACAATTTCCCCTACTATAATATAATTTATTTCCCTTTTTTCTTTTCTTAATTCATCACCTTTTTCATCATCAAGATTTTTTAAATCATCATGTACCAATCTGATATAAAATTATTAACTTATATAAAGACCTTTTAACATAATAATTATGCAAATTTATCACATTCCAACAATTACATTTACTATAATATAGCTTACATCATCACTGTTCATAATATATATCATCATATACCACTCTTCCATAAAAACCTTATGCCACAATTAATTATACACAATTAATACCATTAATACAAATAGATCTATTAACATATGTCATATATCATCATATACCAATCTTATATAAAAACCTGATGTCATAATTAATTATACACAACTAATAATATTGATGCAATTAAATCTATTAACATATGTCTTTCTATCCCTCTTCATCCCTTTTGAATCAACATCAAAATTTTATTTCCATTTTTCATAATAAATATCATTATGTACCAATCTTATATAAAAACCTTATACCTTAATTAATCATACACAATTAATAATATTAATACAAATAAATCTGTTAATATATGTCTTATTACCTCCCCTCCTTTCCATTAATCTTCCCCTCTTCATCCATTCTCTTTTGATCTCTCAGAGATTCTACTTCTTGTAGGTTTTTCCCTTCCTTCCCCTTCTCTTAACTTCTTCTTTTTCTTTCTTTTATTTTTATACATATAAATTCTTTTTTTCAAAATTCCTTTCCTTCCTTTTAAATATATTGTTTGCTTAAATCTCCTCACAATTCCTCCTCGCCTCTTCTCCCTATTACCCTCTCTGTCTTTTGCTTGGTTCTTCTGAAAATGGTACTCCCCCCTATCTACTCTTTTCTTGTCACTGTTAATCCCAGTAAAATTATCTATTTGTTTTTTATTTTCAATCTCTTTATCTTCAATGTAGTTTCCTTGTTCCTCATTTTTATTCTCCAGTACTGTGCATTCTAAATGTTCTGCATCTTCCAACTTCATTTCTATTTTCTTATTACCTCTGATTTCCAGGAGATAAGTTTTTATATCCTCATGAATATATTTTAACATCCCAATTAGTTCTTCATATATACACACCTCCATATTTTCAAGTTACAATTATTAAAACTTTTTTTTAATTAATTCTCTCTTGTTGAAGCATAAATCCATACAGTCTTTTTCTATTTCAGTATTCTAATATCCAATTTTAGTCTGTTCCATTCCAATTCACAGCCTTATTATCTTCCTTCACCATGATAAGTTAGGACACTCCTTTCAAATTCTCACAGTTTTAAAGTTATCTTTTGTTGTAAGCAAGGTCAATCTTCACAGCTGTTTCTGTCTTTCCATGAGTTATTGCAGTATTCCCTTTCAACCAGCAGATGGCGTTGCCAAATTTCCAATGCAGCAAGCCAGTTATTTAACAGAACTCTCCAAAATGCTTTAAATCCACGTATGGAATATTTTCTTCAAATTCTTTATTCTTTTTCAATCTCTTTAAGTTCCACCAAATCCAATTGTAAAAACTTCCAGAATTTCTTGGGCTTTTAAGCTCCGTTTATTTCACTCTCTCTATGATATTCCCAATTGCTAGATAGCCACTAGCTTCCGCTCCGGAATATCTTTTAGTCTCATTTTAAGTTTTTTTCTTTTTATCTTTAAATCAGCCAGTCACTCACCCGACTCCAGCACTTTACTTCCACTCCGCTCCTGCACGAATGCTTAGATCTTCTTACCCAGGCGATTCACAATCTCCTTACTTCAATCCTTTCATTGTGGCCATCTCAGCTAATGGCGACTTAGTCGCCTCTTCACAGCTGCTGGTTGAGAGGCTGGTGCCGGCTTCCTGGGGGGGTTGCAAATCCACCCGGACCACCGACTGGTGCCCCTCTTCTTCACACACACCCCTCCAGGGGGTTCCGGCCCAGTTCTGATGGATCCGGGCCCCCAAATGGCTGGAAATTCAGCGTTTCCCCCGGAGATTCTGAAGGAGACGTCGTGGCGCTGAGACGTTGGCCACGCCCTCCCTGCCTCCTATAACTCTATACTACCTCCTATCATACTGTCACACAGATGTACAGTAATACGTTCATGATGTTCCTGGTTGGTATTCATGTACCAGTCAAGACCTGGTCATTATATTCTGGATGGACTGAAGCTTTGAGAGGTCTTCAGTGCTGTGTAGAGATTTTGCTGAAGTCCAAATAAACAGTGGTGAAGCAGACTATGTGAGGTCTTGATTCAGTTAAGTCTACAACTGGCACACCAATTGCAGTTGAGTGATTGTGAGATTGTTCATTTAATGGGCTCACCTCTACATATAATCTCTAAAGGTAAAGGTAAAAGTTCCCCTTGCACATACGTGCTAGTCGTTCTCAACGCTAGGGGGCAGTGCTCATGTCCGTTTCTAAGCAGAAGAGCCAGTGCTGTCTGATGACGATTCCATGGTCATGTGGCCGGCATGACTAAACACTGAAGGCGCATGGAATGCTGTTACCTTCCCACCAAAGTGGTCCCTATTTTTCTACTTGCATTTTTTACGTGCTTTCGAACTGCTAGGTTGGCAGAAGCTGGGACAAGTAACGGGAGCTCACTCCGTTACATGGCACTATGGATTTGAACCACCAAACTGCCGACCTTTCTGATTGACAAGCTCGGCGTCTTAGCCACTGAGCCACCGCATCCCCATGGATATAATCTCTACAGAGATAATAAACCAATCTCAACCCTTATAGATATATTTGAATCAAATCTATAGGAAGCAATAATAAGCATTGTAGCCACTTAACCTAGACTTGTTTTCCCTCTCTTGTGGCTATTAAATGCAAAAAGAAACCCCCAACCATGGTAATTACTTGTGAAGGCACAATATTATTAGAATCAATATTTTATCTCTTCTGTGAGTGCGTGCTCTGGAAATGTGATAAAATCTCTCTTGTGCAGATGAAAATCACAATTTATATTCTACTAATGGGACAATTAGATTTTAAATTTCAGTTAAATTATATTCCCTTTCATCTCTTTTACTATGATGAAGGGTGTTTATCAACCATACCAAGAGATATGAGTCTCTATCAGGAACATAAAACAACTTTCATTTTAAACTTCATTACAAAAAAAACCAAAACAATTAAATATAAGGTCTAGATGCTATTTGACTGCCAAATTAATATTCAGAATAGAATATCTCCTTGCCTGAATATGACTAATGCTAATTAAATCAATGAAGCAGGAAACACTCGTATCATTACATCTGCACAATAAAGCTTGAGAGCTCACATATTATTATGACCATTTATCATGTACGGAGCAGGTGTCACTAATTACAACTCCTTATTTGGTTAATACAACCTACAACAGTGATTGTCCTTTGTTACAGATTGCTTGGAGACTTCTTAAAACCTCAAGGGGATGTCTGATGTAGAACTAGCTACATAGCATCCTTGGAGCTTTCTGATGTTGAAGTAGGAGAAAAAATTTTTTTTCTTCACTCTGATCACCGTGATGGTAAATGCAACATATTATAAGTAAATAATTGACAATTTTGTGCCATTTAATGCAATCAAAATCTACCGATTGAAGTGGAGTGTCACACTGTGTAATACAGTAAAGTAGGTCTTCCCTGAATTTGTTTATATATTACAAAACAAAACAAATGCTAAGTTAATTACCTCAGTCATCTGTTATTTGTTCTCTTATGTGAGATTATGTTTTAATAAACTAATATTATATTGCTGTTCTAAGTCAGTGCTTCTGAACTTTTTACTTTATGAAGATTGCTATATTGGCTTCAAGAGCTCTTGCAGACCATAATATTTTTGGGTTCCTATGTTCTACCACAAAATGTGTATCAGGTTTTGGCTCATATTGTTCATGCAAAAGTAGAAGTATTGAAATTCAGACAACGTTATATCACCCAAAGATATTTATAAGGCAGATTATCTTGAGAAGAAAGCAATCTTTAAATTAATGTGTGGACAAGGAGGGTGCATAGATGGTTTGCAAATATAGACTATGTTTGCAAAGCAAAATTGAATTTGGTATATTAGACACCTCAGAGAATGGTTTGTTCTATTATTGCTATATTTTGGGAAATTTTAGATTGATTTGTGCTGGTTAAGGATGCATAACTGCTTGGCTGTATTCCTAACATCTGGAATTTATCAGCACATCAAGGACTGGGAACTTTTTCCACATGAGAGACATCCAAAACCAGTGTTACGTAATATTAGAGAGGAAAACCTACATCTGGCTTGTGGCAATATATTATTAATATGTGTGGCTTGCCTATGTTTGAAATAGCAGTTTTGTTTTTGTTTTTTTGTAGTTATTTATTGGGGCAATGGGGAGGACTTTTAAGTAATCTAGTAACACTTTTTGAACTGTTTTGTTAATGAGATAAATTTAGAGGCCCTGCCTCACTTTCCTCTTTACTTACATACTTAATGTGAATTAACTAACTCTCTTTATATACATTTTTTTATTTTTCTGTTGATTAGTTTTATCTGGAAAATAAAAAGGTAGCCCTTTCAGAACACCACAAGAAGATAATAATCAAAAGGTCTTTTCTCTTGTGGTCACCCTTTTGGCTCATTTAATGTGGGCACTTGGTAACGCATCTTAAATGAAAAAGAAATATAGGCTGAGATATCATTTCAGGTAATCTAACATGGTCTATATCTGCATTTGTATCTTTTTTATATGTATTACTAGGAAGCTGCTTGGAAATCTTCAATCCAGTTTTGTCTCCATTTGCACATCAAAATAGCAGCTTCTTCCAAATTGAACATTACGAATCTTATGTGTTCTAGACCAGGGGTGGGTTCCACTTACCTTCCCTACTGGTTCGCATCGCGACGGAAGTGCGGGTCATTTCCGCGTTTCCACGTCACATCGCGGAAACGACCCTCTGTGCATGCGCAGAAGCCTTTGCGCATGCGCAGAGGGTTCTTTGCCAGCCATGGCAACCGGAGAACCGGTTCGGGGGCGTGGACAGCCAGCCATCGCTGCCGGTTCGGCGAGTGGGTGCAAATTTCCACCACCGGTACGGGAGAACCAGTCCGAACCAGCAGCAACCCACCACTGTTCTAGACTAGTCCCAGTGTAACTAAAAGACCTTAGACCAGCGGTTCTCAACCTGTGGGTCGCGACCCCTTTGGGGGTCGAATGACCATTTCACAGGGGTCGCCGCGTGCGTTAGCCCACCATTTTGGTGCCACCGTCACTGCAGGGGTGAAAAGGTCCCGGTTCGGCCGTGCTGCGGGTCGCCGGACAGCTGGTAGCCTGGACGCCGCCATTCGAGTTCTTCTACCCTCTGCGCATGCGCAGAATGCTTTGCGCATGCGCAGAGGGTAAAAGAACCCGAATGGCGGCGTCTGGGTGAAGTCTCCTGCTTCCACGCTATCAGCTGTCCAGCGACCCGCAGGCAAGCCTGAACCCGGAGCATTTCACCTCTGGTGCCACGCCCCCTTTGTCACAGAGACAAAACACCCCCAAAACCCGGGGGGGGGGGGGGATGGCAAATATTTTATAAAGGATCCTCATTAGTTTCTTGGACTGTAAATGTGACAGAGGAGATATTTATGTTCAGACTTGCAAGAATCTGTTCATATAACCTTACAGTAAAGAGAGAGCTAACACCCCTGAGTATGCTTCTTGTCTGGACTACCTTGTAAGGCTGACATGAAGGTGGAATTACACAGTCTGTGTTAGCATATTTGTTAGACGGGATGTGAGAGCCAATTTAGAGTTTTGCTTGGTTTGCAGTTTATTGACCAGGTTACATCTGTTCACCAAGGTTGAACAATTTTAGCCACCTAAGCTTTTCCATTGTGTCCCAGCTAAAAACAAGAAGTTCAGCTTAGCTTTGTTCGGTGATACTCAATGTACTACTGTGGGTAATAAAAAAAGGATCAGAGTCGGAAAATAAAATTAAAATATGTGTTCACTGAAATATGATATAAATAAGCATCCTTAGTAATATAGTAAGAGAGCCATTAGGAGAAGTAGATACTGTACATGTAACAATTATCTGAGAATATGAAAAATGTTAATTACAAAACTACTAGAATGTTAAACAAAGAGATAATAGTGTAATGGGTTATAAAAATAGGATCAACTGAAATGAATATAAATATGCACACTTGCTGTTTAAAATTATATTCATTTCAGTTGATCCTATAAACAGTAAATTGCATTCTTTTTTTAAAAAAAGTTTTTTTTATTAATAGTACAATTAAAAACATTGGACGTGGTGAAACTTTCCTGGTTTAAACAATTCCATTCAGTATAACCTTACCGGAAATCATTTTCCCCCTATACTGTATAACATTGTAAACATTATTATGAAATCTGGAATGAATTGTATAAATGGTTAGAATCGAGAAGGAATGCTGGGATAAGTGACAAGGGATAAGTTGAAATTTAGGAATTTATATGCTAGTATTTTGTGAAAGATAGGACTGGAATATGTATAGTTACAATATATAAAATTGTACATAATGTTTACAGTAAATTGCATTCTTCAAAAATTTCAGTCAGACTAACCTTATAAAAGTTTAGCATTTTTTGTATCTCTAAAGAGTAAAGGGGAAAAGGGGGCAAAGGAAAAATTGGAAGTAGAGGAAGATACAGTAGAAGCACAGGATAAATGAGCATGCTCTGGAAGAAAACTATGTAGAGGTTTATTTCATATACTCTTCTCCAACATTGTGCTTCTCCAACCTGGTAGTCATGCACTGCGACTACAACTCCTAGAATCCTCAGCCAGGGTGAAGGGAACCAGACTGAGAAAGGCTGATTCAAACAAAGCAATGTGTGTTATGATGACCCTGTATCATTGTTACTGCTGGTTTCCCTTCCATTATAAGCACTTGCATGCCAGCTCAGCACGATACAGGAGTGGGCCATTAAATTTCCATTTGCCCAACAGCCTATGTTCTCCACTTCAGTACTTTTCTGCATTCAGAAGTGAATGAACAAAAGGAACAATAACAGAAATGTTCACTCTGAATGGTATCCAGTCTCTAAACAAAACGGAAAAAATAGGCATTTTATCTTCGTTGACAATGGATCATACTTGTAGCACAATATAATGAATTAATTGTTCACACGAACAGTGGTTTAGGCTCCTGCAGAATTATCAAGCAACACCAGATGGATGTCAGAACTGGCATTTGTACATATTCACATACTTCCCACTTATGATAATAAATGCTAAATGTGCCCCATCTCTTAAGTCTCTCCCTGATAATTTTTCTTTTTAATCTGTCTTTGCCTCTCAATATTATTTGACTTTTTATCTATTTTGTTATTTGGCAATTTAATAATTGCTTGAGTAGGCAAGAGAAACAGCTTCATGATCAACCTTGAGGCTCACAAATCCACCAATACAATCACAAGAATGGTCATTTAGGAGGGTTGGCCAATCAGCACTGTACAAATCTATCCTTTGTTTGAAATGCGGAACAAATTTCCCTTGGGCTCAGGCTGGGGAAAGAGAAAATATGCAGGCCCCAGCTCTTACATGGAAGGCTTACTGCTGAAATTAGGCAATATTTGCTTCAGTGGAAAGAGAGTGGATACAAGGAGGGGCAACTTGCACTGGTTACCCAGATGTGGTTCAGAGCTGCATTAGCACCATGTGCATAAACATTAATCCCATTACTGCACACAATTTTTATCTCTATATTTGAATTTTATTTTGCCTTTTCTCCCAGGAGGTCAAGATGGTTATCTAGTGGTCCTGTCAGCTTTGTGAGGTAATCCAGACAGAACCACACCCAGATAAACTAATTCTGCTTTGTTGTAAGGTTACATTAACAGATACTTGCAAGCCTGAAAGTATATTTCTCCCATCACATTTACAGTTCAAGAAGCAGAGGGGGACGGTGTTTCCTTTTGACAACCCCATTTCTTCTGTGGGCTCAGCTGCCTTTTATCTGATTGTTCCCCTGGCTGTGGCTCTTCCCCCTGTCTCCCAAGATAATTTCCACAATACATTATATCTCTCCCCTCCATTATTTTCAACCCAACAACTTTGGGCCTGAGAGGAACTGGCCCAAAGTCACCCTATGAGTTCCATGTCACCTGAACACACATTGTTAGATTTGGGCGTGAAAGAAGGAACGAGACACAGGAACAGTTCAGCACCTTTATTATCCAAGCTGTAGCAATACGAGAACTGCCGGCAGGCTGCAGGGATGCTGCTTTTAAGGGCATCCCTGTAGCCTAGCCGGCCACTTGACAGCAGTTCATCTAGATTAACCAATCAGCGGCGGATATGCAAATCTGCACTCCATACGTCTGTACATAACACCCCTCCCCTCTTAGTTTGTGGATAGTCCAATCAGTGATTGGCATAGGTCACATAATCTCGCAAATAAGCGGGCCACCGTAAAGTCCTACTGGGCCTGTGCGATTCAGTTCCTCATGAGTTTTCGTCTGGAGCGGGCATGCCTGTAGCTGCTCTTGACCCTGCCTGTGGAAGTATCTGGAACCTGCCACTGGGAAATATCTGGAACCTGCCGCTGGCCTGGCATCTTCGTCCTCCGGTCCCGGTTGACTTCTCTGGACTCCAGCAGTTCCAGGTAGGGGTTCACGCTCCTCCTCCGGGTTTGAGAATAGGGTCCCTTGGTCTCTTGTAGGCAGGGCCTGGATCTCTGTGGGGCCTTCTTGGTCGCTTGTGCTGTATGGTCTTCGGGGCAGAGACTCGTGTTGCTCTGGCCCTTTCGCTGCACTTTCTTGCTGTTGGGCAGTCTCCAGCTGGCGCAGCCAGGAGTCTCCCAGTCTACTTCTGAGCTGGTCGATGTGCCTCCGCCACACCCGGCCGTCGTCAAGTTTAACTTGATATGACTTCGGCCCGGTGACAGCTATGACGGTAGCTTTTACCCACTTGGGATCCCCTGCGAAGTTTTGTGCGAACACTAGCTTGTTTATTTCCAGCGTTCGGGTCACTCTGTTCGAATCTAGGGATGTCTCCGGGTGGTAGTTGGGGTTCAGTCTGTCCAATTGGGACCTTAGCTTCCATCCCATCAGCATTTCAGCAGGGCTCCAGTTGGTGGCCGCACAAGGTGTGATGTGTTAGGCGAGTAGGAACTGGTTGATCTGCTCTTGCAAATTCTCTGGGCCCATTCTAGTTAGAGTCTCTTTTGTCATTCTCACCATTCTTTCCGCCTGGCCGTTGCTAGCTGGACTGAATGGCGAGACGAGCACATGCCTTATTCCCAGGTCAGCCAGGAATGACTCCATGTTCTTGGCTGTCAACTGGGGTCCGTTGTCCGACACGAGGATGTCTGGCAGGCCATGAGTTGCAAAAAACCTCCTCAAAGCTTGTATAGTGGCTTCCGTAGTTGAGGTGTGCATGGTCAGGACCTCCAGCCATTTAGAGTAGGCATCCACCACTATTAAAAAGGTCTGCCCCGACATAGGTCCCGCAAAGTCTATGTGGATTCTTGACCACGGGGCTTTGGGTATTTCCCACTCTAATGGTGTGGTCCGTGGCAGAGCCAGCCAAGTTTCTTGGCATGGCAGGCAGGTCACCACCCACTCTGTGATGTCCTGATCCAATTTAGGCCACCACAGGTAACTCCTGGCCAGTGCTTTCATGCGCACTATTCTGGGGTGCCCTATATGCAGAGTCTCCATCACCCTTTTCCATAGGCTCTGTGGTTCAACAACTCGCTCCCCCCACAGCAAGCACCCCTTCAGTACAGACAGTTCGATCTGTTTATTTTTGAAAGGTTTAAATTCTTCCCCCTCTTCTTCCTGTGGCCATCACCTTAACACCCAGTTCATGACTTTGGACAAAATTGTGTCTTTCGCTGTGTGTTCTGCGATGTCCCGAGATGTGACAGGGCTGATTCGTTCAATGTCGACTAGTAAGATTTCAGCCACAGGTGCGTGGTCTTCCACGAGATCGGATGTGGGGCAGCGGCTGAGTGCGTCGGTGTGTCCAATGCTCTTCCCTGGTCGATGGGTCAGCTTGTAGCTGTAGCCGGACAGGAAGATAGACCAGCGTGTCATCCTGGGAGACATGTATTGGGGAGTTTGTTGGTTGCCTGCGAGAAGACCCAGTAATGGTTTGTGGTCTGTTACAAGTTTGAATTTGCAGCTGTAGATGTATTCATGGAAACACTTGATGGCAGTCACTGCCACAAGCGCTTCTTTGTCCAGTTGGCTGTAATTCCGCTCAGCTGGTGATAGTGTTTTATTTATTTATTTTATTTATTTTATACAATTTATATGCCGCCCAACTCCCGAAGGACTCTGGGCGGCTTACATCATAAAAAAATAAAACATATAAAAACAATTTAAAAAAGAAAGGGGAAAAAAAACCCAACTATATTTAAAATAAAACATTCACACAACCATGCATGGGCCAATCAGAACAACTATTGGCCCCAGGCCTGCCGGAAAAGCCAGGTCTTAATGGCTTTACGGAAGGCCAGTAAGGTGGGGGTAGTACGGATCTCGGGGGGAAGTTGGTTCCACAGAGTCGGAGCGG
>QLTV01004098.1:1811074-1829725 GCA_003457575.1 Thermophis baileyi
GTGATAGGGGCATGAGTGCCCGTGCGCAGAGCCTCATGATCTAAATAGGGCCGCAATTGGTGCACAAGACGTACCTGTGCAAAGGTCCCCCTGGCCGCTGCTGTCAGGTGTTGATCTAATCTTAGCTGTGAGACCAGGAGGACACCCAAATTGCGAACCCGTTCTGAGGGGATTAAATTTTCTCCCCCCAGAACCACAGAAGGACGATCAAGCTGGTCCTTCGGAGGTAATATCCACATCCACTCGGTCTTATCTGGGTTTAGCTTGAGTCTGTTAACTCCCATCCAGACCCTTACATCGTCCAGGCACCGGTCTATTACGTCCACCGCTTCACTGAATTGACGAGGGGTGGAAATGTACAGCTGGGTGTCATCAGCATATTGTTGAAACCTCACCCCATGCCGTCGGATGATCTCACCCAGTGGTTTCATGTAGTTTTGGAGTAATATGCGATGGGGGCTTCTGATTTGTTGGGAAGTTGAGGGCTGAGGACAGCCGCCACTCCAAAAGGAGATGTGTTGCACGTTAACATCAGGGGGAGGGTCTCACTGTATTGCATGAGAACGCTGTTTGATGAAAGTAAGTCTTTTACAGCTGCAAAAGCGTTGGCATCTCTCGGTCCCCATGTCCACGTGGCCGTCTTCCCCAGGAGCCTGTGAAGAGGCTCAGCAATGGTCGCCTTCTGTTTTAAAAAGATGGCATAAAAGTTGAGTAAGCCCAGGAATGCTTGCAAATCCGTTTTATTCCTGGGGGTCGGTGCTTCTTAAATGGCTTTTATTTTCGCCTCTGTGGAATGAATGCCGGACCCGTTGATTAGGAATCCCAGGAATTCTACTTTAGGGACCCCTATTTTGCATTTGACCCGCTTTACTTTGAGGCCCCTTTGTTGGAAACGTCCCAGCCTGCTTACAAGTTGTTCCTTCCAGTCCCCCGAGATGAGGACATTGTCAAAATAAGGAACCACCCCGGGGATGCTATGTAGCAAGCGTTCCATCATGCTTTGGAACAGTCCTGGGGCCACGCTTACCCCAAATTGCAGGCGGTTGCACTTAAATGCCCCCCTGTGCGTGACAATAGTATGGGCTTCTGCGGTGGCTGCGTCCACTGGCAACTGCTGGTACGCTTGCGCCAGGTCCAGTTTGGTGAAAATCTGACCGTTCCCTAGGGAGTGCAATAGGTGTTGCACTACTGGCACTGGGTAAGCGTTTTGTTGTAATGCCTTATTAATGGTGCACTTACAGTCAGCGCACACGCGGATCGACCCATCTAGCTTCATCGGGGTAACAATGGGGGTCTCCCACGTGGCATGGTCAACTGGCTCCAGGACCCCTTGGGCAATTAACTTGTCCAGTTGTTCATCTACTTTAGGCCGGAGTGCAAAAGGGACTCATCGGGGCTTTAATCTAATGGGGGTGATGCTGGGGTCTAGGTTAAACGAAATGGGCTTGCCCTTATATTTACCTAGACTCCCGTCAAACACGTTTCGGAAGTCCACAAGCAGCTTGTCAAGTTCATCCCCCTTTATTTGATGCAAACCGGTGATGCCGATGCCTAGAGGCTTGAGCCATTCCACTCCGAGTAGGGTTGGCCTGTGCCCTTCGACAATGGTCAGGGGTAGCTTGCCCTTGAACTCTTTGAATCGTAGGGGTATCTCAGCTCTCCCCAAGACTCGGATGGGGTTCCCCTGGAAGTCGTTGAGCCAGATTCGTTGCAGTTTAAGCTGTTGCCGCGTGAGTTTTGGCTGAACTTGCATCAATGTGTCCCAGGACATTATGGTGAACACGGAGCCGGTGTCTAGCTCCATTTTGCAAGGGGTCCCCTCAATAGACACGGTGATGTGGAACTTTTCTCCCAAACCGGCGTCGGAGTGGCCCACAGTCGTATTGTAGATCCCCCGGTTGTCCTGGTTCTGGTACTCATCCCAGCGTCTGCCTCTTTGGCCCCCTGTCCTGTTTTGCCCTTGTCTCCCCTGCCCCATGGGTGGTCTGGGTTGGAAAGCAGCTGGCTGGTACAGGGTCGGTTGGGTGGTTCTGCAAGCTTCTGCAATATGCCCTCGTTTCTGGCATCGGCGGCAAATGGCGTCTTTGAATTTGCAGACCGCCCTGGCATGGCCCCCTAGGCAGCCTGAACAACGGGCTTGCCTTGTCTCAATGACTCTGGGGCTTACCCTTCGTTCCGGGTATATGTGATGCACTGGTTCTTCCTCCTCTGACTCCTCATCGTACTTGGGAACCTCGGTCATCCAGTCGGGCTCCCGCTGGGTACAATGGATGGCGCTGGTCTTTCGGATGTCGGCTGCTGAGTTGTCCGAAGATTCGGCGGCTCTGGCTTCTTCCACAACGTCCTTGAATGTTGCTCCCCGCTGGATCAGCAACTTCTTTTGGAGGTTGAGATCTCTCATTCCTAGAATGATTCGATCTTTCATCATTTCCCCTAGATTTATAAATTCGCACTTCGTTGCGATCTCCCAGAGCTTAGCCACAAAGTCATTTATCGTTTCGCCTTCGCGTTGGCGGCGATGATAGAATTCATTGCGGCTGACCATCGGTGTTGCTGTGAGAGCATAATGTTCTTTTAGGGTTGTCTGTAGAGTTGTCCACAAAATGGACTCGATGTCCGTGGGGGCCACCAAGGTTTGTGCCATTTTATAAATCTTTGGCCCGCAGTAGGTTAGGAAGAGAGCCCTCTTCCTGTTGTCTGGTAGATCTGGGAAGTTGTTGGCTTCCAGGAACATGCGGAATCAGCTCATGTAGGTGTGCCATTCTTCCGTCTTTGGATCAAAGATTGCTGGAGTGGGAGATGTGTGAGTAGCCATCCTCAGTTTGGCCGGAGCAGGACGATGCTTGCTTCAAGATGGCCGCGGATGCCACGAGGTGCCTTTGTTCTGTTGTCCTTCTTCAAGATCCCACCTTTGTCGCCAGTGTTAGATTTGGGCGCGAAAGAAGGAACGAGACACAGGAACAGTTCAGCACCTTTATTATCCAAGCTGTAGTAATACGAGAACTGCCGGAAGGCTGCAGGGATGCCAATTTTAAGGGCATCCCTGTAGCCTAGCCGGCCACTGACAGCAGTTCATTTCTCCCGCCGCTACTGTAGATTAACCAATCAGCGGCGGATATGCAAATCTGCGCTCCGTACATCCGTATGTAATACATATACACTTAATCTCCCTTCTCTAAAAACCCAAATGCACATTAACAAGGTAATATGAGCAGAGTGGGATATAGCTTACTCCTTCTTTGTAAGAAGGCTCTTTAAAAGGAACCCAGCAACCTGAGCTGTACAGACTGTTTCCTACCACTCACTAATTGCCTCCCTGGCAAACCTCTAGAGAAGAAGAAGACAGGTAGAATCCAACACAGGCTGCAAAAATAGCTTCTGAGGCGACATGCAGATTATGTAGATCTGAAATCAACTCTGTGTGATCTGGAAGCTCATCTGAGGAATGCACACTGCACTTGCATTTCCACAGTCTGTCCTTGCTTTTCAATTTCTCTGAAACTGAGTTCCCAGCAAGACGTTACATTGCAAGAATCAGGATTGGTACAAATTAATTTGTATTCTAATCAGGAGGATGAAAAGAGTCATTGCCACTGACCTGTTGTGTGCATCACATCTATGTTACATTTTACATTCATTTGTTGTGACATCTCACTGAGATAAATAAGAAATCTTAGCTAGGAATTTTCAGTAATTATGATGAATCAGAAGTTAAATTTAGACCTTTATCCCAAATGCTCTTTGTTCTCCTTCATTGGCTTTCACCCTTACCTGACATTCTTCCCCAGTCCTGGGCTTAGTGCAATCAGCATCTGAAAAACATCAGCAACTAACTGTTTAAAGGGAAGATTTGTGCTTTGAAATTAATTCCCATCCCCAATTCCCTTTGAACAATTCCATCAGTAAAGGTTTTTGAGTCTGGCACCAGAGGTGGGTTCCTGCCGGTTCGGACCAGTTCTTTAGAACCGGTAGCGGGAATTTTCCCCCGCTCGCCGAACCGGCAGCGATGGCCAGCTGGACACCCCACCCCAAACCGGCTCTCTCGCCGGCACCATAGGCGCTGCCATCTTGTTTTTTGCTTCTGCGCATGCACAGAAGCTGGGTTTTTAGCACTGCGCATGCATGTGCAACCACGCGGTGCGCCCGCATGGCGCATGAGGAAGCGAACCGGCAGCGAGGTAAGCCAGAACCCGCCCCTGTCTGATACCTCTATACTTTTCCTCTAGCATATTCTCTGTCTCTTGCTGTTCATCTTCAATTATCATGGATGGATAATAGATTTAGATAAAGCCTGCATGTAAGTCCAAAAAGTTATTTGGAACAGATTTTTATTTACCTGGGGTGGAATGGGGGTAGATGTGAATTTATTCTGATCACATGATCTGGTACTGATTAATTTTCGATAACTGAATCTGGCCTGCTAGGAAGAATGATGTCGTTGCCCCATTCCAAAAAGACAGCAAAAATATTTCATCCTCCTCCCACTCAGTCTAAACTTTGGCATGGATTTTCCTATTATAGGGTTTACAATTCATGTGAACTACATCACATTCTGTCTCAATAAGTAAGTAATAAGTAATAGGCAAAACCTTAAAAGTGCTTTTAAAAATGCAGGCATTTTAAGAGCAGTTTCAGATTTAGCATTCCCACAGATTTCAGACTCACAGAAAATTGCAACAATTTTTATTTTTTCCCCCCATGTTGACAGAAAAAGGGAATTTTGTTTTTCTGTTTCCAGATCAGATTCATCTATTTCTGGAGCCCTGAGTCAGTTTCCCTGACTTTCTAAGTTTTTACTCAATGTTCCACAGTGAATATGTTTTGAGTACATTCTTGAAATAAAACATCTGAATCATCCTTGGCTTTGGGTGGTAATAGAGGGCTGTTGCCTTCGTGCACTCCCCTGCATTTGCACTGTGTTTGATCAAGTGTGAACAGTGCACTAATTGCTCTTCAAAGTGCGAAGCAGCATTAGGTGAGATCCAAAAACAGTCAAACTCTCCACCATGAAAATGCTGCGAGGAAGAAATGACTCTAACCAAAAGCGAGAAGGGCTGCTTCCAGAAATCTTCGATTTGGTATTTTGGGATGTGTTTTGGCAATCCCCACTCTCTGAGTTCGGATCCAGCGAAGGGAGCGATTGTGATAGTGATCCCATTTAGCAAGAAGGACTGGGCAAAACTCCTTGCCCTCATTAAAAATTCATTGCTGTTTTCAGGGCGGGTTAATGCTCCTGCCACAGGCTAAAGATTAATGACTGGGATGCTGGGTGGCTTAAACAGATGCTTTTGTTACCTAGGCAATATCCCAGCTGGACAGAACATATCTGCCAACTCTGCTGGGACACGTTTGAGAGCCACAGCTTGCCCCGAGACAAGATTCCTGCCCAGTGGACCTGCTGAATCTTGCAAAAGGTGTGACAGTTCAAAGAAACTAAAAAGCAATTCTTCAAGCTTCTTGCAAATGATAAGGAAATTAGTACTGTGGCCAAAACCAAAATGCTTTAAATATACAGTATCAGTAAAAGGATAAAGGGGCTTAGCTTTCAGCATTTATTTCCTGGAGTTTAATAAAACAAAAGCAAATGCCCATTCTGCAGTTCCACTGAATTTTACAAGAAAAAAGGTACAATATACAATTAAGTAGTATCAGGAGCAATAGTTGGTGAGATTCTCAGTTTTCTTTCTTTTCAAAAACAAATTCCAAGCCCCCTTTAAATGCTCCGAACTCCTTGAAATATCAGAAGCCACTTTTCGATTGCACAGAATTCGCATCCTTTCTCAGCTGGTAATGTTGCTGCCATGTTCACATTTTGTCTAGAGCATCCCACAGCTAGACTTTTAATGCTTTTGTGGTGACAGGGCTGGAGAAGAGGAGGAGATCAAAGGAAGGACTTTAGCACATGGCTGAGGCATTGCCATGATTGACCTCCAAGCTCACTCTCCTTGTGCTAAGCCCTCTTTGCATTGCTGTGAGCGCAGCTTAGCCACATGTGAATGTATGATAATTTTGCTTTCTTCCTACATATGGGTTCATTCCTTTGTTCACTGCAATTTTAGTGGCAAACATTGTTTGTGTTATTTATATACAGACATTTCTAAGATAAATATTATACAACAAAATACAATGTGTCAAACTCAAGGCCCACGGGCCGGATGTGGCCCATGGGGTGCTTAGATCTGGCCCACGGGGCCACCCTGGAAACAGCAAAGGACCGGCCCGTGGTGCCTCTGCCAGTGAAAATGGCCTCCCAATCTCCATTTTCGGCTGGGATGGCCTCCTGCAACCCTCTGCCAGCGAAAACAGAGCTCAGGAGGGCCGCAGCTCCGTTTTCACTGGCAGAGGGTTGCAGGAGGCCGTCCCAGCCGAAAACGGAGTTTGGGAAGCCATTTTCGCTGGCAGAACACTCGGGCCACCACAGGCGCCCCTGACACGAGTGATGTCAAGCTGGCCACACCCACCCTGGCCACGCCCCCCCCTGCCCCCCTGAGGTCAAACACAACCCTGATACGGCCCTCAATGAAATCGAGTTTGACACCCCTGCAATAACACCATAGAAACCATCAGCATAGATCAGCAATGTAGAGAATACACTGGAATGCCCCACATGGTACTATTTTTTTTTAAAATGAATTCTAAATCCTGAAGTGCTTGAGACAGAAGGGAGGTGACCGAAGCAGGATATGTGGGGATTGGATTTTCCCATAGGGAAGGAGTTAGGCACTACCAAGTGTCAGGGAAAGCTCCCTTGGCCCTTGTCGACTCCTCGAGGCATCTGAGTTGACTCTTTAGTGCTATACGATTCTTTTAATTAAAAAATAAAACCAAGGAGGATCTCTGTTTGTCTTTAGCTAGAAGAAAGCTTCTGATTGCCGTGGGGAGAAACAGGGCAGAGCTGCAGGCTTTGTTCTGATGCATTTCCTGCTTCCCAGAAAGAATTCACAGAGGGGCCGCTGGAGAAAAACTAGAAAGAGAGACAGGAAGCAACTATCAATTTGCTTCTGGAAAATGGACGTACCATGCAAGCCTCCAAAAATCAAATCAAAACCTTTCGTGACAATCACATCATCAGAAAAATAAAATATAACCTATAGAGCAAAATTCAAAGTAGCTGAGCTGACGTCATGTCTTCACGGGCCACCCATGAGGAAACGGCAACTCTCCTTGTTATGACTGATAATAATTGTTTTGTTTTGTTTTTTCCTTGGGAATTGTTAGAGGATTGATGCCAGGGGTGAAATCCATCAGGTTCTGACAGGTTCTGGAGAACCGGTAGCGGAAATTTTGAGTAGTTCGGAGAACCGGCAAATACCACCAGCTCTGGCTGGCCCCAGAGTGGGCTGGGAATGGGGATTTTGCAGTATCCTTCCCTGCCACGCCCACCAAGCCACGCCCACCAAGCCACGCCCACCAAGCCACGCTCACCAAGCCACGCCCACAGAACCGGTAGTAAAAAAAAATTGGATTTCACCACTGATGGATGCTATATGGTACTTTTGGAAATCTCTGTGGTAATTGCAATAAAGGAGGATATGCTTGGCTGTTTCTATTTCTTTAGAATCGCATGGACATAGTCTTTCATGTATAGATGTTTTATTATATTTGCCATAGAGAAGGGCATGTAATACTTTATATCCAACTCTAAAGAATTACAGGTAGTCCTTAACTTACAAACACAATGGGGCCAGAATTTCTGTTCCTAAAATGTGGTTAAGTGAATCATTATAATTAAGTGAATCACATAGTTATTAAGCAAATCCAGCTTTCCCCATTGAAGCCAGCTGGGAAAGTCACATATGACCCAATATGAGCCAAATTGTAAATTCATGCCGATTGCCAAGTGCCAAATTTTGATCGTTTTGTATCTGTATTATTTCTTTATCTCTTAAGTATCCCAAGAGAGTGAAACCTTGGTTGGATCCAACCTTGGTTAGATCCTATGAAGTCAGCCTAAGGAACTACTTGATCTTCCAAAATGTTTTAAGGTGGGCTCAGGTGACTTCTTTTCAGATCAAGTTCCTTGATCATAACTGACAGAGGAGTGGAATCAAGTTAGAAGTTATATGCCAGCTTTCTTGCCAGCAGAGCCTGAATATACATCTGTCTGTCTGCCGGTCTGTCTAATTTAGAAACCGCCATCTCCCTCGCACAACCACTCCTGGAGATGCATGAATTAGGATCCCAGCACCAAGCATTGCATCCAGCCCCCCTCCCAGATTCTTAGAACCGAAGGAGAGATTTCCAAGGTAGCCTCGGGACAAGGCTTCCTAAAGTATGTCAGGAATTCCATTTTCAAAATGCCTTGAAATATTTTCTAGGACCGAAATATTTTTGAGAAACCCCAACGTTTTGCTACTATAGCAACTAATCAAGCACCCAAAAGAGACAGTAAGTGGTTCAATCGGAGTATGGACTCCCCCCCCCTTTTAATTTATTGTAATTTATTTATTTTATTTGTTTGTCAAACATGTACAAGATAGCAGGTATAGGTATAAACATAAACATAATCAAAGTGAATACAGATAGATGAGGACAATAGGACAGTAGGACAGGGACGGTAGGCACGCTGGTGCGCTTATGCACGCCCCTTACAGACCTCTTAGGAATGGGGTGAGGTCGACAGTAGACAGTCTAAGGTTAAAGTTTTTGGGGTTTGGGGCAGAAACCACAGAGTCAGGTAGTGAATTCCAGGCATTGACCACTCTGTTGCTGAAGTCGTATTTTCTGCAGTCGAGTTTGGAGCGGTTTACCTTAAGTTTGTATCTATTGTGTGCTCGTGTATTGTTGTGGTTGAAGCTGAAGTAGTCATTGACAGGTAGGACATTGTGGCAGATAATTTTATGAACTACATTTAGATCGGTTCTAAGGCGACGTAGTTCTAAGTTGTCTAAGCCCAAGATTTCAAGTGTTCTTGGTCTCTGGGCACCCAGAGGACAGCCAGCCTTTCCTCTCTTTCCGAAGCTCAACTTGCAATAACGGCGGGTTGCAGCCGACCTCGCGGAGGAAAACCCTCGGCGTTTTATTGCGCTTTCTGAGGTCGGGGCTAGAATCCGCCTCTCGTTAAGTTCGAGCGACGTTAAGTTTCTATCGCGGCGGCCACCATCTCCCTGCGCGCCGGCAGAGGGCACCAGAGCTCACTTTTTTTTTTTAACTTTTTTTTTTTTTTTTTTTTTTTTTTGCAGTTTGTACAGTATTTTTGGTTGGTTCCTCTCGTTAAGTTCGAGCGACGTTAAGTTTCTATCGCGGCGGCCACCATCTCCCTGCGCGCCGGCAGAGGGCACCAGAGCTCACTTTTTTTTTTTAACTTTTTTTTTTTTTTTTAGCCCGCCGCAGTGGGAACAGTAGAGTAGGTCGAGTCGAGTCGAGGCGCTTTGGCGGGAGCGGCGGACGCCGTTGGGTGGGCGCTCCCCGCGCCGCGCATATACCTCTCCTTCCCATTGCGCGCGGCTCCCCTTTTTTTTTCTACCGGCGCTGCCATCCCTCAGAGGCGGATATAAAGCTCCGGAAGAGGCGCCACGACTCGGCACGCGAGGACTGGGGCAAGGCGCGAGTGGGGGGCTGCTCTTTGTCCTGCCGAGGGGAGGCCCAGGACTGGACGGGGTCTCCATCGCGCCGAGCCAGGTAGGTGCCCTCCTGCGCGTTGGGTACCAAGCCGGATCCCCGCAGCATCTTCTGGGGGCAGGGAAAGACTTCGCAGACGGGCGACGGACCGGACTTGGTGGGAAGAGCGGGGAAGGGGGCGCGGCGGGTCAGGGCTTCGGAGCAGCTTGGCAGCCAAAGGTGCGAGGATCGCCCTTCCCTTCCCCCGCCTCCGAAGCTAATTCCCTCCTGCGCAAGTTTTTCAGCCCGCGGGGTATGTTTCCCCTCCTTTCCCGGTCACCTGCTCCCCGAGAACTCCGAAGCGCGCCCTCGGTTTCTTCCGAGAGTAGCCCGAAGCTGAATCAACGGGGCAGACCTCGTCTCAACCACGGAACCCAAACAATGTCACGCCTGGCTTTTGCAGGCGGATTGCGCTTCCCGCGAGAATCAACCGCACTTTGCCTTCTCCGAGACGGTCCCTCTCCGAGGCTTTCCTCGCCGGCTGTTGTGGTGGGATAGAAAGGATGAGCGGGGTTGTTGTTTCCCCCCCCACCCCCCCACCCCACGCGCCGGCGGACTGTCCCCTCTCCCACCTCTTCCCTCCGTCTTGCGAAGGCTGGATCCGCGCCTCTCTCTCCCCGATCCTTTACTGCTAGACACAAGGCTGCTCAGCTTTGGACAGTTATCAATATTGTCACAAGGTGCGATTGATGGGAAAGGGAAGATAAGGGGTGACCTGCTGTAGTGAGCGGCATCTTTCTAAGGAGGAGGAGGAGGGGGGGCGAGTGGGGAGAAATTAAGACGTCGTGGTCCGGTCCAGAGGAGATGTTAATGAACGGTTCAGGATGAGGGTAGACTCTCCACAGGATGGGAACTTGAGGGTGTTGTGCACTAAGAGTGTCCCCTGCAAGTTTTAGGACTCCTACATGCCCCTCCCAATTGGGTTCCCTTCAAAAGGGTTGGAGATTTTTGGTCTGATGAAAGCCTGACCAGTCCAGAGGATGAGTAGTGGTTGGGAAAGCCTCTTTTGTTTGCAGACAATAAGTGCCACAAGCACATTGGTTGGTGATCTTAGACAACCGTCTTTTGTTAAAATGGGTTTCACTCCCCCCCCCCCATGGAGAACCGAGGCTGCTGTATTAGGGACTTGTCCAAAGGCATGCTTTCAAATAATTCATGACTTTGTGTGTGTGTGTGTGTGCGCGCGTGTGTGCATGTACTCAGAGAGATTTCCTTAGATGAGGAAATGTGTGTCATCTGAAAGATTATGGAGCAGGAGGAGGGTGAATGTGGGCTGTGATGCACTGCTAACCCTCTAGAGATTTTAGCAGAGCACAAAAGGATTGTGGCTCCCAGTAGCAGCAGCAAACGTCTCTCTTACCAGCTTCCAGCTTTCTAAACTGGGATGTTTAGAAGCTGGAAGCTGGTAAGGGATGAAAGAAAGGAATTCTTGAATGTGAAGCTAAGAGTGAATTTTTGGCAACAAAGACAATGAGTTAGCTCTCTGATGCTAAAAACTTGCATGCTGCTTAATTCATTCTCAGAGCATATTCTCTTTTCCCCAATTGCTGTTTTTGCCCTTGGTTTCAATTGGGATTCAAATAAGAACATAGTCCACAGCTAAATTCCATAAGAAGGGGATGAGTGCAAACGCCCCTTCCACAGTAAGGATATGAAGCTGGAGCTGATATGTCAAAATCTCCAGTTTAAATGTCATCTTAGCTAGGTGACCTTAGGGAAACTACAGCTGTCAGTTGAGGTACCTACCACCATCTGCTGAATGAAGATAATAATATATTCTGAACTAAGAGAATGATGGCAAACAAGGCTTCTTGAAATAATGCTCGCAAAGTAATATAGAAATGTTGCTGTTATTATTCTGCTTCCTACTGCTACTAATGCTGTAATAATTCATATCCCTGGACAACTTGAGTGTCTGATAAAAGCTCGCAAGTTTAGGAGCAGTTCTTTTATGCACCAACTCCTCATCTCAGTAATAAGACAATTGCGTTGCACTTCTGATTTTCTACAGTGATGGCTAAGTGCACACAACTGTGCATAACACAGTTATCAGATTAAATTATCTTCTAGATTTGAAAAGACCAACTACATTAAAGCATAACACAATTAAACTGAGGTCAAACAACACTTTGAACAATATGCATACAGGCTAATATAAAACTAATCAACTTAGCATGCTGTATGAGCCACTAATCTTTAACTGATCTGCTTAAGCAAATTGCTTGAATTCAGTTGTTTTCTTTTAGGTTTATGTGAATAATTTCTATGTAACAGTGTTAAGAATACAGAAGACCAGCTCTCAACTAGGAACAAGTTGAAGGTTTCCAACTTATACATAAATAACAAACTATGAATACATTTCATTGAAATTGATGGCATTTTCCTTGATACAGCTGCATATACTGTAGCTATATCATTGTCTTATGCATTACATTACTTTTACGAGTGCCTATCTAATTCTTAAAAAAGAGACTAAGAACGGAGTCTGAGAAATAGTCATTTGCTCAGGTTTGAAATATGCTTTCACACAGGTCTCCTAGTTTCCGTATAAAGGAGAATCCCATCATCATCATCATCATCATCATCATTATCATCATCATCTCTTTTTCTGAGTTCAGAATGATTTCCAAACTAACTAAACAAATCAACCCAGTGTTCTCACCTGAGGCATCTGTGTCAATACTTAAATTATCCTACTTTGGACACATTATATAAAGACTCAGCTCTCTGGAAAAGAATCCAATGCCATTGGAAGAGTGGAAGGGTACATCGTCATGGAGAAAACTTAGGTGGTCCCTAAGGGTTGACAACAACTTGATGACACATGATCAAGTTCTGGATGGGTTTGCACTGCCCTAAATAGAACCAATGTGCAATTTGGAGGTCCTCCTGAACTCACAACTCCTGTTTGTACAACTGGTGGCAGTCATGGGAAGGAGGGCCTTTGCATAGCTTTGTTTTGCCCTCCAATTGTGCCCTTTCCTGGACAGTGAGGCCCTGCTCGTGATTACTCATGTCTTGGTCACCTCCTAAATGGATTATTGCAATTTGATTTCCATGAGGAACCCTGTAAAGAACATCCAGAAGCTACAGCTGGCACAGAATGCACTGGAACTGATGCTCTTGCATCGGAGTTCAGGTTATACTTCTGCTCTGTAAGCTTTTTTTTGGCTGTCAGTGTACTTCAGGGTTTAATTTAAGGTATTGGTTGTAACCTATAAAACCCTTCATAGCATGGAGCCAGGTTATTTAAGGGATTGCCTCTCCCCATTAAGTTGGGCAAAAGAGGTGGTCTTCGAGTCTCCTCTATTAGAGTGTGTTTGGTGGGGTCCAGAAAGAGCCTTTTCTGTCATGGTGCCAGAACTTTGGAATATCCCTCCCCAGAAATTAGACTGATGCTATTAGCCTTTTCTAAGGACTTCAAGACATGGTTTTGAGGATCAGGAGGTGTGACTGAGCAGCACATACAATGGCTGTGTTGATTTGCTACTGGTGAGTTCGCTTTTACTCCAGCTGCAGTTTTTGTGTGTGTTGCTGTTTTTGTGTTTCATAGCTTTATATGCTGTTTTAACCCCCCAGACTCATGTGAGATGGGCAGCTATATACATTTAAATAATAAATAAATATTATGACCATATTACAAACAATACATATGTTGTAACTTGGTCCTTACACCCATGGCTAGATTCCTTTAATTTACTTTTTATGAGTGTATGTGATTAATTCATATTTTAATCTACACATTGGAAAGAATGGGAAGACTAAGATTACTATATATAACTGAGTTAAGTAATCTAATTCAAGAAATGTGGTTTCCTCTGTTTTCAGATTGGTTCTATACTGTTTACATTACCAAGCCATCATGCTTTTGCTTCTTTTTAGAGTGATTTTAGCGTCACATAGCAAGCAGCTGAAGATTATAAATTAGCAACAGCAATTAAAACCAGATACTTTTCTCTTAGGCTTAATGGATAAAGAACTTGAAAAAAAAAAGGAATTTTGATGTTATATATGTTGATGGCAGCAAGAATACTTTATGCACAAAAATGGAAGGATACTTTGATTCCCACAGTGGACAAATGGCTGCAAAAGTTGATGGAATTAGGAGAGATGGCAAAATTGACTGCTTTGATTAAAGAAAAAAACGCACTTAATTTTGTTTCTACTTGGAAAGTGCTTTTGGACTTCGTGCTTGAGGTGGAAAAAAGTAAAACTTTGATTTGGGGTTTTGCTGACTAGAGAGGTTTGTTGTTATAGAAATGGCTGGTATATATTATTATATAAAATTAAAAAGTTGAGTTTTTATGTTACTACCTTATTCTACTGCATCAAAAGAAGCCGGAAGTCAATGTTTTTATTTTTCTTTCCCCCTTACCCTACATTTTTTTCTCTTTCCCTTTTTCTCCCTTATTTTTCTCTTATTTTCATTTTTCTTTGTACGTCTTTATTTTATATTTTGATAAACTAATAAATATTTGAAACAGCAACGGCAATGAAACTCATCAGACGAAGCCATACTATTATTCCAATCCATATTCAAGTAAAATGGAATTCTTAGCAGAATTGTATCTTGGATCTGATGTCGCAGCTTGAAGGATGCCAGGTGTTGGGCTGTCACAGAAAGTTATTCTAGCATTATAGTCCAGCAAAGCAAAATTCTAAAAGACAGGAAGCTCCCATCCTCAATCTGATTGCAGCCAACATTCAGTTCCCAATATTAAGTTTTGAGGTACCAGCCTGCTGTTCAGGAGATTGCCTTATGCAAGGTATCTTCTCACACAACAACACAATTCTCTGTTTCTCTGTGTGTTCAAGTCATCAAATAACATGCATTATTAAGATGTTGAACAAGTGATGCAGAAGTAATACGGTAGGATTCATGAAAGCTGAGAGATCAGAACTGAGATTCTGTGTCTATGTTTCTAGAAACATAATTAGTCACATTAGGATATCATTCTGCCTTGCTGCTATTGTTGGGGCCTGGAGGTCCACATCTGATCGAATTAATGCCATGTCTTATTCTTCCTCCTCATCCAAGAATGCTTTATGGGCCATTAGCATGACACTATGATATGGGGAATTTGGAATGGATTTATTTATCATAATAACCAAACTATAGTTATCTAAACCAAACAAACTATAGCATGACTAAACACAATGCCTGAATTATCTAAATCAGGGGTGTCAAACTGGCGGCCTGTGGGCCGGATGCGTCGCACGCAGGCCACGCCCACCCGAGCTCCGCGAATGGGAAAAACATCACGGAACGTCACGTGACGGCAACGTGACGTAGTGAGGTTGACACCGGTGATATAAATGAACTCTTGGTCTTCACATTCGTTCTTCCTGTCTAAATTGATGTCTGATGGCTTGTAGTTATATGAACCAGTCTTGAGATGTCAGCTATTCTAATTTCCTTCTTTTTAGTCAGTGTAGAATTTGGTTGAGTGTCATCTTCACCATAAATCTCCCTCGATAAGTTTTCACCAATCACATTCAGTCCAATTTATCTTACAAGGTTGTGTTGAGAAGATAAGCTTCACAGATGACTCTCATGTGCTCTGACTTGAGATATTTAGAAGAAAGGCAGGATATAAATGTTAGAAGTAAATAAAATAAATCTACTGTTGTAGCAGGTATCATTTTTCAAGAAGCACTATCTAGGGATAGGACAAATTGTCTATTTTACAAGGTTTATCAGTAATTTAACATACGGTAATTATAACTGGCACTAGGCTCCAATAAAATAATTGTTATTTGAATTAGTGAATGAATAGTTTATTTAGAATCTAAAATGATTGTGGCTGAATTCTCGGACTACAAAGCAGTGTTGTACGCATGGTAGACTATTATGGTATGTATATTATACAACATTGATTTAGATGGTGTACATAAGATTGGTATAGAGAGCAAGTAATGGAAGCATGAAGGATGAAAGGACTTTGTTTAATTAATAGGGAGAGGAAACCGAAGAAGAAGTAATGGGAGCCAATGTGATAATTGGAGATCTTGGTGCCCTGCAGATATGTGGACTTCAGAATTCTGAGGAACAGCCATTATATGTTGCATAATTTTATTTTGTGTTTTATTGGGCATATTTATGTTGTAACCCAGCATAAAGTCAACTAATACATGGATTGCTCTGGCACAGAGATCTGGAAAGTATAAAAGTATGGTTAAAAATAAAGTCTTTCTTTGCATTTAAGCAAAGATAAAAAAAATATTTACAACAACATTTGTGCAAGTGCATGTTAAGAATTAGGGACCAATTAAAATTCAAATCCTAAAAGCTATACATGCAGAATTGAGAATTAAATATATAGTGGTTTGTATATACTTGTAATATGCAAGACAACCCATTTGGTGTAGTGGTTAAGGAATCAGGCTAGAAACTGAGAGATCATGAGTTCTGGTCCTGCCTTAGGCATGAAGTCAGCTGGGTGATCTTAGGCCAGTCACTCTTTCTCAGCCCTCGGAAGGGGGCAATAGCAAATCACTTCTGAAATCTCGCCAAGAAAACTGCAGGGATTTGTTCAAGCAATCGCCAGGAATCTGTTTATGTGTTCCAATCTATGCTTGGAAATTTCTATCCGAGATAACACAAATTCCAGAAAAGTTTAGCAAAAATAGTAATTTACTTGATAAAAGAATAGTAGGAACATTCCCTATCAACTCTTCCCGGCTGGAGCCATTTGCTTGCCTTAGCCATTAATTTGCTTGCTTTAATTGACTTATCCAAGCTTATGATCAAAATATACATTTTTAAGATGCAAATTCACTTGCAATCAATGAAATCTTGTGATAATGGTATCAGGATCAAAGTAATTGCATGCTTTGTATGTAACAAACAAACAAGTAAAGATCCAGAATCAATTGTGTATGAAATTTTACAAGTTATATCCTTAATCCCCAATGATTTACTGTTACAGTAATCATCTGTTTCATTATATTATATCCCTAGTATCATGCTGTTTTTATTTCTCTCTGTAGCTTTTAATATGGAAGCTAAACATTACCTTATTATTTCAGCTGTATGTTATAGGTAACAGTTATGTTTGGGAGGAAAAAACTGTATTGATTTCTAAGCTCTGTATGTAACGTTATAAGATAACTGAAAAAGAGTAGTGGATGCAGTAAATGTGAATTCAGTAAAGGCCGAAGTCAGTTTCGTGTAGTGGTTAAGGCATCAGTCTAGAAACTGGGCAGACTGTGAGTTCGAGTCCTGCCTTAGACACAAAGCCAGCTGGATGACCTTAGGCCAGTCACTCTCTCTCTCAGCCCTGGGAGAGAGGCAATGGCAAACCACTTCTGTAAAACCCTGCCAAGAAAATTGTAGGGACTTGTCTAGGCACTCTCCAAAAATCTGATATGATTGAATGGAAGAAAAAAAAAATCTTATATCAGATACCTTTTCTCATGACATAGTTTCTTCCTGAGAGAATTACCTGTATAATCTTTGTATCTGAACTGACATTCATATTATATGGAAAATGTGATTAATAAGTGTGTGTGTGTGTGTGTGTGTGTGTTATAAATTCTCTATTCACTGAACACCTCAGAATGAATCAAAATGGATTCTGGCTCTCAGCACATACAGTAGTTGCCCCATGATGTGATATGCAGAGATTCGGAATGCTAATTAGCTAATTATGGTTGAAGGCAGAGGTGGGTTCCTCCCAGTTCGGACCGGTTCTCCTGAACCGGTAGGGACTTGCTGGTGACATCACAGTGACATCATGGAACCGGTTCTATCGGTGCCGGTCCATGGGTGCCAGCATCTTTTTTTATGAATTTTTTTTAAAAAAATTCCGGTTTTTTTTTTCTTCTGCGCATGCGCAGAAGCTGAGTTTCCGGCACTGCGCATGCATCACCATCTTGATTTTAGCTTTTTTGGGGGGGGGGGATATTTTTTTGGATTTTTCGGCACTGCGCATGCGTGCGCGCAAGGCGCGGCCATGCGGCGCAGGAGGAAGCGAACCGGCAGCGAGGTAAGTTAGAACCCACCCCTGGTTGAGGGAGATCTCTAGCCGGATGAAATCAGCCTCAGAATGCTCAGTGTGACCAACTTTCTGTAGATTGGCACAGATTTTGGGGCAGGGCTTTTTTTTTTTACTGGAAAAAAGTGGTCTGAGGTGGTTTCCATGCAGAAATTATACTAGAAGCAGATAATTTCCCTCTGTAATGACAAACTGGACAGTTAGCCATCTAAACCAGACTTTGTATCAAGGCTCTAATATTCACAGGGACCTTTATTATCTCTGTTATGAGATGACAGCCTTCGGATCCAGACTAACAGCATCTGCGGGGAAAGCAAAATTCGCGAGATAGCAGATGGAACATCACAAAGCAAACCCTGTTCTTTTTTAAGAATGTGTGTATAATGTTGAAGCTTGCCTAAAAGGGGAGGGGCTTGCACTGTGATGCTCCATCTGCCATCTTGCTGATTTTGATTTTTTTTTTCCTTGCAGATGCCATTCCTCCAGACACCCATCCCAGGTTTTTTTTTTTTTTGGGTGACATGATGCAAACTTCTCTCTCCCAATTGTTTAAAGAATAGCCAAAAATGTGCAAGTCTGTCCAACTCATTGAAATTGAAGATGCCATCTGGGATGCATTAGATGATACATTTCTCAGAGATGCTGAATTTATGTGTCTTTTCTGCCGATTTAAAAATATTCTTACCTCATCTTAAGAGTATTTAAGGGCCCTCTGGAAGGATCCTCACCTTGCCTTGCCTAGCCCCCTACTCCCTTTAGTACCTTAAATGAGAAGGACACAACCATGCATTCCTTTAAACATTTCCAAACAAGTGGAATCTGATTTGAGTTGTTTTTCACACAGGTTTATTTAAATGGATTCAGACATTAGAGGAAATGTCTAATAATGAGCTTAATATTCACAAAGGAGAGAATAGTTATATATTTTTATTTTATTATTTTATTTATTATTTTATATATATATAAATATATGGCCCAGGTTCTAATCCCATAAGGATGTGGCTAGCTGATGAGAGCTAAATAGCTTGAAATAGATCTATACTAGTCTCCCTTT
>QLTV01004098.1:1848058-1864367 GCA_003457575.1 Thermophis baileyi
GTGGAACCAACTTCCCCCCGAGATCCGTACTACCCCCACCTTACTGGCCTTCCGTAAAGCCCTTAAGACCTGGCTTTTCCGGCAGGCCTGGGGCCAATAGTTGTTCTGATTGGCCCATGCATGGTTGTGTGAATGTTTTATTTTAAATATAGTTGGTTTTTTTTTTTCCCGCCCTGGCTTTTCCGGCAGGCCTGGGGCCATTTGTGGTTCTGATGGGCCCATGCATGGTTGTGTGAATGTTTTATTTTAAATATAGTTGGTTTTTTTTTTTCCCCTTTCTTTTTTAAATTGTTTTTATATGTTTTATTTTTTATGATGTAAGCCGCCCAGAGTCCTTCGGGAGTTGGGCGGCATATAAATTTTATAAAATAAAATAAATAAAATAAAAATGGACACAGCAAATTTCATGTTGATATAATATTCTGCTGATTCAAAGATGGGTGGGTAGTGTTCAATTTACCAGGGAGGCCAGAAAAGCTGATGGGGTTTTCTATTTTATTTCATTTGTGTCTGAAAAAAGAAATAGAAAAGGAATTGCATGCCTTTTTAATGCCTTCTAACATTCCTTTTCTTCTCCTGATTTTTGCATACAAATGTCTTAACATAACAAGCAGAAGCTGATTCTTGTTCTTTTCCTTTATTTATTAACTTCCAACCTGAATACCTATAGTATTAACTGTTCTGACATATAAAAGCTCAATTATTGATAAACATTCCCAGAAGGAACTTAGATCGTTAGGCTAGACTTGAGAATGAATTAGTATAGTATGCCATCTCTATTGACCTGTCAGTGGAATGCATATTTAGTGCCTTGATTTCCAATATATTCAAAGAATAAATATGACATAACCTCTTCTGTATTCATCTCTGCACGCATAAACAGAATGCATTTAGCTTGTACAACAGTGGTAAGTTCTTATTTTCTTTCTCAGGGCCATGAATAGAAAACTTGAACAGGAAACAAAATGGCAAATATTTAATAAAGTCATCTCATGTCCACATAGTAGTAAGGCTAAGTTCAGCAATATATACAGAGGATGGAAGAAGTCCAAGCAATAAAACTGTTGAATGGTACATGATGAAGTTAACAAGCCAGTAAAAATGTAAGTGCATCAAAGCGTTCTTCTTCTGTCAACAGCACCCCATTACAAGATTGTCAACATGGTTGCCTGTTAAATTTATTTGGCTATCTGTACCCCTAATACTCTCGTTATTTACTAAGCTATTTCACAGCTCAGAATTCTACCAAAAATCAGAGCGTTATTTGAGCTTCACAATACTTCAAAAGGTATTTAAACATGGCTTTGCTGTTCCACAATAAGGTTAGATCCACAGCAGGAATATTTGTCATAACAACTTTCCTCATAAAATTCAGACATTTTGTGGATTCCATGTCATTGGAGACAGAACTTTCTACCACCTTAGGACCTTCATCATTCTGGAATAAAATAACAGCTGACAGTTCAACCATCAGAAATTTGTTAGTCCGTGACAATATTATATTATATCCATCCCAAACTGTCAACCCACTGAAAGGCAGGTTTTTCTTGCAACAGGTCGCTCGTGCCTGTCGGTCGCCATAGAGCCGGTCGCCAAGGTAGTGCGAGGCTCCGCCCACCTGCCCGGACGCCGGCGTTTGGGTTCTTTTACCCTCTGCGCATGCACAGAATGCTTTGCACATGCGCAGAGGGTAAAAGAACCCAAATGGCGGCATCCGGGTGGGTGGGCGGAGCCTCACACTACCTTGGCGACCGGCTCTACGGCGACCGACAGGCACGAGCGAACCGGGAGCATTTCACCCCTGGATCAAGGTCAGAGAAGTTATTTTATTGAGACATCCCAGTGATTCTTATGGGTCCATGAAGTCCTGAGCCACCTCAACTAAGATGACCTATAATGAATATGTCCTCAGAATTTGCTCCCTTTCCAATTCTCTTTTGGTAATGTTCCAACAACCGAGGTTATATAACACTAAGAAGCTCCTGTACAGGTAGTCCTCAACTTAGGACCACAATTGAGCCCCAAATTTCTGTTGCTAAGCGAGACTTTTGTGAAGTGAATTTTGCCCCATTTTAAGACCTTTCTTCCCACAGTTGCTAAATGAATCACTGCAGTTGTTAAGTTAGTAACATAGTTGTTAAGTGAATCTGGCTTCCCCATTGATTTTCCTTGTCTGAAGGTCACAAAAGGTGATCACATGACCTCAGGACACTGCAACAGTTACAAATATGAATCCGTAGCCAAGCGTCTGAATTTTGATCACCTAACCACGGGGATGCTGCAATGGTCATGTGTGAAAACTGGTCATAACTCACTTTTTTCAGTGCTGTTGTCACTTTGAACGGTCCCTAAATGATCTGTTGTAAGTCAAGGACTACCCGGGTCTCATTATTTACTCTCCACAAAGTAAATTGCTCCCTCATGGGCAAAGTGTTGCTGTCCAATTGTGAAACTGTCAGGGACTTGAGACAATGCCATTGTCTAGAGTAATGGCCCATAATCTTGAGTCTCTGGACATTGCTTCCAGCTGACAATCACTAATAAAAATGTGATATAGCCCAGTATTATTTAGGATTAAGTAAAAATTTATGGAAGAGAATATTTTAGTTCAGAGTTGGACTGTGGGGATCTTAGTGCTCTCTGAGCTTGATTGTTTTCTTGCAGATGTTTTATTACCAAACTAGGAAACATCATCCATGCTAGAAGGGAGTTGTAAGTAAAAATTACTAAGGAAGAACATTCATGTGAGGGGAAATAAAAATGGTCATTTAGAGTCCAGCAGATAATGGTCAAACAGTGTCTCCACTTCAAAAGCCTATCTCCACAACCCTGCCATGGACAAAGATGCTGGCAATCAAAATCCTCACTGACCTAGATTTTTTCCTGCTCATGTGGTCCATCTATTGCTATAGTCTCAGCCTGCTCACCTGGCATATAGCTGCCAAAACTACACCTTAAGTGAACTTATTGTCCCTGCCACAACTGTATTCCACAAATTCTGAGATAACATGTGCGTTTCATATAATAATTTAATCCTGGGATGCAAAACACAAAACTAATCTGCAAAGTTATGTACTTGAATACCAAGATGTTTAGGCCAGAGGTGGTATTCAGCCGGTTCTATCCGGTTCGGGTGAACTGGTAGTGGCGACTGCGGGTGGCTCTGTCCACCCGCCCCGACGTAATGATGTCCCATTTATCCACGTTTTCGAGGCTCTGCGCATGCGAACCAGTAGAGAAGGTAAGTGAATACCACCTCTGGTTTAGGCCCAGGAAAATTATGCACATCTTCTTCTCCTCCTATCCCATTGTTGATAACATGGTCTTCTTCATTTAGATGGGAAGTAGCAGACAATCCAAAAGGGAAATGCTTTATCACTTCAGAGGTGTCCATTTGGAAGGTGGATTACTGTGTACAGATTGAGCATTATTCAGTGTAATGATGGATAGCTTAAGTCTCATCAGCTTGTTAATGAAGCAAGTCAGAACAGACTCTTCCATTTACTATTTGAGGATAGTGGAAATCCCTCTGGAAACACACTCTGCTAGAGACAAGTTCCCTGAGGATGGGCTCCAACACGAGTCCTAAAGCTCGGAAGATTAAACCTCTGGTCCCGGTGACCTACCCTGATTGGATCCTGCAAAATCCCTCTACTCTATATGCAGAGATATTGGTGAAATCTACATTGTTGTTTGTATTAGGCATGGAATCTCAAAGTGATACTTCATATAAAAAATTGTTGACCAAAGTCTAGAAGTCTGAAAACGCAAAAAAAAAAAAAAAGGAACGTACATATTTTAGCAGAGGAGAAGAAAAAGAATGCGACAGCAGGTCTATGACCAATCTTTACACATGAATTGGCCATTCTGAATGAAACCTGCTTGCACATTAACTGGCACAGGTACACTCTCTGTCATTATCCACTCCTTGGATAAGTCCATCACCCTATTCATATATTCTCTATCCCTTCTTGATTGTGTGAATAAGTGTGTGTTCTTTTCTCAGAGGTTAGTGATATTAAGAACAGCCTTGGGCCTCTAACTATTGTATAGGCAAGAATGCTATTGTAATTGAAATAAAAATCATGATTCATGGGAGAAAATCAACCTTATGGGTCATGTTTGCATGACTTGCCTGACCTGCTTATCCTCTTGTTCTATCAGTTGACTCACTGCCAGACGCTGGGAGTACACAATGCAAGATGAATTGACCTACTATGCATTGGCTATTTTCCCAGTCCTCCTGATTACCACAGAGGAGAGTGAAAGGCTGCCTTAACTGTGTTTTGAAAGGGGGATAGGAAGGAAAAAGGAAAAACACACCGTGATGACATTAGGTTAGAACTACTTTAGATAGAGCTGGAGAGAGGCTCACTCATCCTTATGCTGTTTTCGCCCTTTCATATCCCTGAATGACCACTGGAGGGTGAAAAATAGAAAGGAGAGTGAGATGGAATTTCTAGAGAAGCCAGAATCCTTTTTGCACGTTTCAGAACTCAGAAACATCAACCTTGAAGTTAATCATGTCATAGTTGATTATGGAGAGATAATTAATGGGTTAGGGTGTTTTCAAAACATATTAACTTACCCTTTGGAAAAAAAAGAGGCATGGAGAATATTTTTTTCAGTTGAAGCTGAATTCCTCTAGGCCAGTGATGGTGAACCTTTTTTTGCTCGGGTGCCAAAAGGGCGCGCATGCGCGCGATAGCACGCACATGCCCACACCTATAATGCAATGCCCTCCCCCCTGTGCATGTGCACACAACACCCCCCCCGCGCTGCCCCCCCCCGCATGTGCGCAGGCCTCACTGAAGCCTCCGGACTTCCGGTAGGCCCATTGGGCCGTTTTCCGCCCTCCCCAGGCCTCAGGAAAGCCTCCGGAGCCTGTGGATGGTGAAAAACGGACCCAACGGGCCTACTGGAAGTTTGTTTCCGAACTTCCAGTAGGCCTGTTGGGTCCATTTTTCACCATCCACAGGCTCCGGAGGTTTCCCTGAAGCCTGGGGAAGGCAAAAATGGCCTCCCCCCTGCCCTCCGGAAGGCCGAAAATCAGCTGGCCAGCATGCACATGCGTGCTGGAACTGACATAGGGCAAAGCCTCGTGTGCCCTCAGATATGGCTCCATGTGCCACCTGTGGCACACGTGCCATAGGTTCGCCATCACGTCTCTAGGCTTATGTAGAAACTATTTCACTTTACAAAGATTAATCTTGCATGTCTAAAATGTAAACACATTGTAGAGAGTGCAGCCTCTGAATATTTAAAAAAAAAAAAGAAGAAAACAGAGAAGCATTGGGCATGCAGCTCATTATTCCAAATGGCAATTTTGAATTATTTCCTATGCTTATACGTTCAGATTGTAAATCGAAATACTTCTGTGATTTTGGAGACTTTGCTTGCCACGTGGTTAATAGCTTGGGCAGTACATATACAGCGAGCAACTTTATTGGCAATTGGAAAAATCTTGAAAGATAAATCTTATGCTTATTAAATTCCTTTCAGTTCCCACATGATTATAAGGTTGCAACTTTTAAACTTCTTAAAGAACTTGTCACAAATGAGCATTGTTTGAATCTTTGTCTACCATTCTGTAATGATTGAATAGCATATATCATCCTTTCTGATTCTTGTACATGTTGTTGTACATGATACAGGCTGTTGTGTTATTTCAGTCTTGCTTATGTCATTTACCATGTCAGTAGGCAATAAAAGTGTTAGCTAACTAATCTTATAATTGCTTTGCAGGCAGAAGCTCTCATTAAGGCCAACAGTGGAATTTGATTTTGCATTAACAGAACAATCAAATATCCCAAGACTCTAGAGACCAGTTTTGCAGACACATATAGCAAAGTTTTGTGCTTTCACACTCTCTCTATGCCAATCATTTAAATTGCCAAAGGAGATAAAGAATGCTCTAGCTGTCTCTGAATAAATAGGGCATAATATTATTTGCTTTGTAGAACACCATGGCAACAACTGTTTTAAAAGTCGGTATATATTTAAATACATAAATAGTTCTATTCAATTGTTTAACAAATCTGCATATTGAGGGGAAAGAGGGATATTTACCCTTTGAATCCCAAATAGGTTGTTAGATTGCAGGAAAATTGTAAGATGAATACTTAACGTAGATCTTCCTACCTTGGGGAGCACTGATTATGTGGAGTTCCGCATTGTGTGTAGCAGTTGTAACTATGTTTTGTTTCCCTGAAGATCTTCCTTGTCAACACGGAGAGTCTGGGAATACAGTAGGCAGGACTCCAGTACATACAGTATTTTGGCTTTCTTTTCCTTTTCCCCAGTAAAGAAAGAGAAAACTATTATTTAATCTGGTGATGATGACAACTTAAATGATCACATGTGTTGTAATCAGTGCACAAACTGATTGAGATACTTCCATGTTGGTCCTGATAGGAACTTGATAATGTGAAATATAGGGACTTGAATTCAAAGATAACCAACCAATTATGGCCTCAGGATCTAGAATGATGTCAGTGGGTAGCTGTTCTTTAAAATGGTCACAGTAAGAACTGAATGAGATCAAGAAAGAATAAACATTTACTCCAGTAGTTCAGCACTGCTACTGATGGATAGCATTGCTGAAGGGAGCTGGCCAGCAGAGCTCAGTCACTGAATCCATGTATAATAAACGATAAAATGTGACTTGTGTTTCTTGACAAAAAAAATACCAAACAGAATTGCTTACATTCGATTCACATGGATTTGTTTACTTAGGAATTGTGCCATTATGTAGATATCCTCTAAATCTAACTGAAGAGTATTTTGGAGTTGGAAATGTCCATCTAACAATGTCTGTGAATATAAAGATTATTTAAGGAACACCCTAGATACTTGTCCCAAAGATGCTTTTTCAGGAGGCAACTGGACTTTCTTGTTTTTTCTTTGAAGACGTTTTGCTTCTCATCCAAGAAGCTTCTTCAGCTCTGACAGGATAGTGGGGAATGGAAGGATTTCTATTCCTTGCTGGTCATTTGCATCCTTTTAGAGCAGCGGTTCTCAACCTGTGGGTCACGACCCCTTTGGGGGTCGAACGACCATTTCACAGGGGTCGCCGCATGTGTTAGCCCACCATGTTGGTGCCACCATCACTCGCAGGGGTGAAAAGGTCCCGGTTCAGCCGTGCCTGCGGGTCGCCGGACCGCTGTAGCCCGGACGCTGCCATTTGAGTTCTTCTACCCTCTGCGCAGGTGCAGAATGCTTTGCGCATGCGCAGAGGGTAAAAGAGCCCAAATGGCGGCGTCTGGGTGAAGTCTCCTGCTTCCACGCTATCAGCTGTCCGGCGACCCGCAGGTAAGCCCGAACCCGGAGCATTTCGCCCCTGGTGCCACGCTCCCTTTGTCAGTCAGCGGCAGCGGGGGGGTCGCGGGGGGGTCGCGGCATTAGAAAGGTTGAGAACCACTGTTTTAGAAGGTCGTTGAAGCACTTGGAGGTTTATCTGTGTCCTCAGGGTCACCTGAGTAGTGCTCCTGGTTCCTGTAGTCTGCAATTTTTCCTCTGGAAATCCATTCCTACTCCCACACCATTCAAAGGGTGGTCATCCCAACTTGTATAGCTAAAAGTCTGTAGAGATTCTCAGTCATCCAGGTCATGGTTGTCCCAAAGGTGTTTTTTCAGGAGGCAAATGGACTTGTTTTTCTTTGAAGATGTTTTGCTTCTCATCCAAGAAGCTTCTTCAGCTCTGGCAGGATAGTGGGGAATGGAAGGATTTATATTCCTTAATTATATTCCTTAATTAATTATTCCTTAATTATAGGGTTTGCTCCCTATACAATAGCTGCCCCACCATTTTTTGTGGAGGTGTGGTTTCCTTTGTGGTAGTTCCTTTATGAGACTATTATTATTGATTTCTGCTTGATTGTTTGTCTGGCATTAATCTCCACTAATGTGAGTGTTGGCTGCTGGAGAGGATGTGTTCTGGGGTTCTTTTTTTGTCCTCTTCTGGTTTCATTTATTCTGTCTTTTGAATGGTCTGTAAATGTGGTTTATCTCTATTGATGGTTGATTTGTCTGAATGCCAAGCTATTGATGTATGGCAGTGTTATCCTTTTCATAGCTTGTGTTAGTTGTGCTGTGGTGCAATTGAGTGGTCAGGCACTTTCTGATAAAGTTGCATGTATATCAATTTTGTTGGAAGATGTTGCATATGCAGTTGGTTTCCTTTTTCTGGAGCTCTGAGTTGCTGCCATGCATTTGTACTCATCTGAATAATGTTCATACATACATCCTATTGTGGAGATTGGGCTTTTAGTTGATAATGGACTACTTAGTGTGGGTGATTTTTCAATATATTTTCTACCATTTCCTCTGCTGATGAAGATAATCCAGGAAGGGTAGTGTGTTGTTATTTTCTTCTTTCCTTGTGAATTTTATTCCTTTGAAGAAGTTGATTGCTTCATGTGTCTTCCCTCGCTGTTCCCTTTTTATTATGACAAAAATGTTCTTTACACACCAGACACATACTTTTGGTTGTATCTGTGGGAATGCTATAGTTTCTAGATGGTACATTGCAGTCTCTGTTATGAATCCTGAGAGTGGTGATCCCATGAGTGTTCCTCTGATTTGTTGGCATATTTGTCCAGCAAACTGAAAGTAGGTAGTGAGGTAGAGGTTGCTGTGGTCCATGATTTGGGGTATTCATGGCTAGGTTGGGGGTATCGTGCAACATTGGTGGTATATATGGTTATAAGTCACAAGATGGTGACTTATGGTGATGGTGAGAAGAAGATCTCCCTTTGCAAAATATTTGAAGTCTGCTGTGACCAGTATTGCTAAATATTGGAAAATTACTTCCTGCCATTTTGAGCAAGGAACACTAAATCTAGAATGCCAACTCTAAAATTTTCTTGAAGTTATTTAAAATACAATGATCCACCCTGGAAGATTAATTTCTTCCAAAAATCCAAGGAAAAAAATGTTGAAAATCCCAAGTCTTCCCACATAAATTACATGATCCTATCAACTTTGCATTATTGACCATAATAATCTCAAAATGTAGTGTAGCCCATGGACTCCTGACCACTTCCCCTGTAATTTCATGACATTTCCTGACATATCTGTAAAAAGAACAGAGTAAATAAATTTGGAGTTGGATGGTATCAAATAAAATATAAGTTCTGAACAGAAGCGTTGATGCTAAAGGAAAAGTGTGAAATATGCACATAAATAGCTGTCTGTGCAATGGTGCACATTATTTCACCATGTAGAAAAACATAGGTAACCTGTAAGTATAACATTGCTTATGTTGCTGTAATTTCATTTCAGTAGAGAAAAGAATACAAACATTAAGAGGAAAATACAAAAGAAATTTTGACAAGTCTATTAACACAGAGGTGTCTAATACATATTTCGTTTGTTTAGCTTATTGAAACCTCTATGTGGCAAATTCTATCCTTTTCTAAATGCATTATTCTCACCCATCTCCTATCGAATTACACTGAATTGCCTTACAGGTCATCATACATGATGTAAGCTGAAACAAAATTCAAAACAAAGAAGGGGAAAAAGAGAATGGAGTTGAGATCCTAGGTGGAATGTAAGGAGCACTTGCATCACCAAGGATAGTATTTCATTATGACCCCTTCCACTCAAGAATCAGACCTCAAGGGCTTAAATAATTTTCAATAAATAATACATTTAAAATTTAATGCTTTCTGTTATTGTTGCAACCCAGAAGGCCTTTCTGCCAGAATAACTGATGAAATAGATGGGCCACTGCTTCACTTCTCTTACATGCAGAATCTCAGAAGAATCTTGCACTGGCTCAAAGGACTGCCTCATTAAAAGATTTGCTCAGGCCTAATAATGCTGCATATACAATAGTTGGTAACTGATTATTATTTTATTATTTTTATTATTTATTAAATTTGTATGCCGCCCAACTCCCAAGGGACTCTGGGCGGCTCACAACAATATAAAAAAAACCATTAAAAGAGAACATAATAAAAACAGTTAAAAACAGTTAAAAACTCATACGTACCGTTTCATGGCCGGACCTCGCCAATTACAGAGGCGAGATCAACGGCCCCAAGCCTGCCGGAAGAGCCAGGTCTTCACCGCTTTCCGGAAGGCCAACAGGGTGGGGGTGGTCCGGATCTCAGGGGGTAGCTGGTTCCAGAGGGCCGGGGCAGCCACAGAGAAGGCCCTCCCCTGCGGGCCCGCCAGCCGGCACTGTTTAGCTGACAGGACCTGGAGAAGCCCAACCCTGTGGGATCTTACCGGTCGCTGGGAGCTATGTGGCAGAAGGCGGTCTCGAAGATAACTGATAGCCATTATCTTCAAGAATTTGTCTGATCTCTTTTTCAAGGCCTTCTAATTGGCCGCCCATCAATACTGTCATTTGTGGCAGCAAATGTCATGCTTAAACTGTACGTTCTGTAATGAAGTCCTTTCTTTCTGTTTATTTTATTTATTTATTATATTGGCTCGCTGTCCGTCCCACTGCAAGGTGACTCTGTTGTCCTCTACCTCTATTGATATCTCATTTGCTGATTTTGGCTTCAGAAATTATGTGAAATTAAGATGAAGAGGAAAACACATCTGTACTCATCTTGTTTACTTACTTTTATCCCTAAATCACAAAAAAATATTTCAATTTTATCCCACTGCGATCCAAGGTGATTCTTAGTGGCTTATACTATATATTACATACATGTGTGCATCTATATGTATGATGTATCTTTTTGTCTCTGGCAAGCTGCTATGGTCTTTTTGATCATCTCAACTGCTTCTCTTGTATTTTTTCCAACTTTTTTTTTCAAATGCCACAAGAACCTTATATCATATTTCAGGAATTCAGTGACTGTTAATGTGATACAGTCTTTAGGATGGAATTAAGCCTGCACCACCCTTAAGAATTATGAAGTTAACAGGTGAAAGTGGACATACCATTTTAAATAGCCTCTTTGAAGTTTCAGGATACATGTGGGGATTTTTTTTTCCTTTAGTGACTGGAGTTCCAATCTGGAAAAGGTCTTGATGACCATAGTGTCTCAGTGGATAGAAACAAAATTTGATTGTTATGTGCAGGGCCTTCCTTCCTTCCTTCCTTTGCAAATATTTATACATCACCAATTGATGTACTTCAAGTGAGTTACAAAATTAAAAATGAAAATATTCACATCAGAACCGTAGAACTATGACACAGTAATCATATGCTGCAAAAGATATTTATTTATGGTTATTTATTTAGTTGATTCTTTATAGACCTCTCATTTCCTAAAGGGCTTAAGTCAGTTTGCCATAGCATGCAATCAAAAACCAGCAATTTAAAATCAATTCACAAGAGAGCTACCAAATTCAGGCACTGAAACCCTTCCTGAAACCAGGCAATCAGGGGCATTTCTGTTTTGGGGAGATGGAGTGTTCCAAATGCAGGGACAGCTATTGAAAAGGTCCATTGTGGAGCTCCCATGGAACAAACTGAGTCTAGAAGGGGTAGAGAGTCCTGTGATCATCCAGGTGCTGAATCGCATAGGACTTTGAAGATAATATAATCAGTCCTTTTGATTGGATCTGGAAGCAAATCAGCAGCCAATGCAGCGATCACAGCATAGATATTATGCTATTAAATCTACCGCCTCTAGTTAGCAGATACGTCATCGTATTTTGAACAGAAGTTTCCAAGTCATTTTCAGAGACAGTCCCATTACAGTGTGTTACAGTAGTCTAATTGTGATTTAATGAGTCACTGTTGCCAGCGCATCTTAATACAAAAATGTCCACCATTGGGTTACTATCCAAGACTGGGCAAAACCTCCTGGCCTTAGCCACTGTCTGTAGCAAGAGCTGTGAATGCAGAACTATTTCCCAATGGCAGACCTACCTCTCTAAGGCAGGGTACAGAGCAAAGATGATGCTGTAATCCAGCCAGATCAGTCACCAACTAGCAGTAGTTCTTTGTACAGGGCATTATTATTTATTTATGCATTTATTTATCTGATTTATATACCACCCATCTCACCAAAAATGATTCTAGGTCAGTGATGGCGAACCTTTTTTGGTTCACGTGCCAAAAGGGGGTGTGTCCGCGCGCTAGCGCGCGCACACATATCCACACCCATTCCCTCCCCCCCCACGCATGCACACAAACCTCCCATGCTGCCCCCTGCGCATGTGCACAATCCCCCCACCCCCCATGCATGCGCAAAGGCCTCACTGAAGCCTGGCACGGTGAAAAATGGGCAAACCGGAAGTTCGGAAAAACGGACTTCCGGTTTGCCCGTTGGGCCGTTTTTCGCACTCTGGGGCTTCAGGAAGCTTCCCTGAAGCCTCTGGAGGGCAAAACGGCCTTCCCCAAGGCCGAAAATCAGCTGGCCAGCGTGTGCATGCGCGCTGGAGCTGACATAGGGCAACGCCTCGCGTACCCTCTGATATGGCTCCGCGTGCAACCTGTGGCACGCGTGCCATAGGTTCACCATCACTGTTCTAGGTGATGTACAACAATCAATTTTTAAAAACCTGATCTTACTGTAGTTTCATTTATCCAGGTCCTCAGAATCTCCAAACTTCAGGCTTGGTCACTAAAAAGTATTTTAAAATATACAAAACCATTCACCCAAACACTAATTAAATAGCAGGCTTTTTGCTACCTTGTAATTTACCAATGAGGAAAGTGTGAGCCGGGTTTTCCTTAGCATGGGGATCTTCACAGAGAAAGACTCTTGTCAGGTCTTGTCTGGTGGTTATTTCTTTTAAATAATATTGACACTTTTCTGTTTATGGCCTGATTTACTCTTCCAGACAACCTTATTGATTAGTTCTGTAGGATATTACTCCCTCTCCTCATCCTATCATGAGCTTTGGAGTGAGGATGCTTGTATACTATGTTTTGCAACAACCATTTCAATCTGTAATCCGAAAATCTGGCATAGAAGTGGCTCTTGACACAAAATATTTTGAGAAGAATAGCTCATAACAGTGTATCCTAAACTGAGATGCTATTCTAAATGTATGGTTTCAGGTTAATTAAAATTCTTCATCTTTTACACATAGTTTGTGGATGTGCAGAATTGTCTCATTCTCACATTTTGTCTTCAGTTCACTGTGGTTTTGCAGTGCCAGAAGCTGCTGTTGAAATTCTTTTGTTGCATTGCTCATTCAGTTTCCTGCACTTGTAGCAAAAAATGCAAAATACATCTATCATAGGTTTCTTTTCAAATAAAAATGGAATAATCCGCTAGAATGGTATGAACAGGTTAACAGTTTATAAAATCTGTGAAAGTTCAATTTAAAATACTTCTTCACTCAGAAGTTGCATACAATAAAGTATACCCATGAGGACCCTGCATATAGAAAAAAGCACTGATTATCTAAAATGTGGATCTTATAATGATCAATTAATAGTTGAATTGATGCCCTAGTGGTGATCGGCACAGCTGTACTTTTGCACTTTGAATTCTTGGCAATGTTCTCAAACTAGCTTGCAGGCTGGTTGCACACTCTGCCTCTACACAGGTTTCTGTTCCTGAAGGTTTGGAAGAAGTTTTATGTTGTCCTTTGCCAACTGCATTTGCCACCCTTCATTTTGTTGTGCCTCAGCAGGTGGCAGCATTTACCTGAACTTGACTGATCTTAGAAGCTAAGAAGGATTGTGCCTGGTTAGTACTTGGATGGGAGATTGCCTAAGAGTTCCAGGGCTTTTGGTAGGGTTGGGAAATTAACAGAAACAAAAATTCCAGGAAGAAGGCAGGAACGGGCCACTTCGACAAGGCTACTATGAAACTGAATGAAATAATTTCATCTTTACTTTTACAATTTTTAATGACTGAACAAAGTAAAGAAAGCATTTGGTTTCAGCCTTGCAGTTTGAGACTAAATTCTTAGTGTTTAGTGAAGGTTTGAGTCACAGGGTCCCAGACTTTATAACTTTTGTAATAAGAGGAGAAAGAATGGACAGAATCTCCTTTGGCTTCTTTGAAAAGTATGTGCAACATTGCATTTGTGGATCCCATCGGCAAAGGCCCTAGTCTTATGTCTCATTGTCCATCTGTAATAGTGCCATTGGGATAGCATGTACCATGCCCATATTTATTCCTCAAACTTATATAGCTACTCATAACTCTGGGTAATTCACAGTTAAAGCAAGATAAAAATGGGAAAACAATACAATGAAATGTAAAGTTATATTAAAAACCGTATCAGAAAATTTATAGCTGGGGTGAGGCATCCATTCATAACAGTCTAGCCACTGAACAGGTTCTGTCACATTCCTTGGTCTTCAATGTTTGCCAAAACCATTGGAACATTGCTACGTTCCTAACCCACGTTCCCATGCAAGAGGGAGGGAGACAAGTTTTCAAAAAGGATCAAACGTAGGGGATAATATGAAGAGGGGAAAAGGACACTCATGAATGTGGTAGTCAGGATCAGAAAGCCTGGCATTTTTCATTTGCATATTAAATTATTATTCCAAAGGAAATAGGACCCAGATTGTTGGGGGCAATATGCTGACTCTGTGAACCGCTTAGAGAGTGCTGTAAAGCACTGTAAAGCGGTATATAAGTCTAAGTGCTATTGCTATTGCTAAATATACCTGAAAGTGCATCTGCATTTGAATATACAAATTAACAGTAATATTTTTCTACTACATACTGCTGAATGATCTCACATCTTTTTTCTAAACACATAAATACTGTGGAATTAATACTCTTTTGCACTTACTGGCTTTTGATGGAGCAATTGCTCCTTGACAGACAGTCTGCTTGGATTTTTCATATTCCATCTACTATTGTACATAAATATTGAACAGATTTAACCACAATTGAAGGGGCAGTGATGGCCACAGTAGATGTCAGTGTTTCCCATTGTAGCACTATGTTAGAGGGTGGGACACTTCAGTTTGGAGTGGCTTAAGGGCTTAATTACTCAAAGTCCTTGAAATTACTAGTCCCAAAAGTGCTGTTTCAAAAGGCAATTGGACTTTCTTTGTTTATCCTTGAAGACATTTCACTTCTTGTCCAAGAGGCTTTTTCAGACATTTCTACAGGAACTACAGGAACCAGGAGCACTACTCAGGTGACCCTGAGGACACAGATAAACCTCCAAGTGCTTCAATGACCCTCTAAAAGGAGCCGAATTACTAGCTGTCTGCAAGGAATATAAATCCTTCCATTCCCCACTATCATGACAGAGCTGAAGAAGCTTCTTGGATGAGAAGCGAAATGGCTTCAAAGAAAAAACAAGAAAGTCCAGTTTCCTCCTGAAAAAGCACCTTTGGGACAACCATGAACTGGATGACTGAAAACCTCTATAGACTTTAAAACCAGTGCATGAGAAAATTGTGTGATATTAAAAAGGAATTAGTGATTGGTATTATTTCAATGCAGCAAAAAAGAATCAATTAATGCCCTAATAAATATTAAATGTTGTAGTGAATTAGTTTTTTACCTATCTATCTGATGATGATAGTAACAATACTACTAATAAAAATTCCAATAATAGCTTATTCTGTAATACATCAGTCTTCCTCAGTTTAGAGCTTTCCAATAAGCTGGAAATTGTTGTGCACATTTGAACAGCATCAGACTGGGAAAGGATGGGATACAGACAATGATATTTTAGGAGTAATCTTCTAAAACAATAATTCAGAATTCAAACCCACAGTGCAATTATTCAGGAAGCAATAGCTACTTCATAAGTTTCCAATGTGCACACACACAAACACACATGAATTCATTAGGGCAAAATTAACGACTTAAGGAAAATGAGCTGATTTTCTAAGAGGGAAAACAGTTATCACTTAAGGCTAGTTTTTAATTCTTTTTGTTATGTTCTAACTGTTTAAACTGTGTTACATGGTTCCAACCAGGTCCAGCGTTTGAGCGGGAAAAAGCTCAAACGCTATTGGCTGGTCTGTCTGACAGCTCCCTATAAAAGGGCAAGCTGTCAGACTGCTCTTTGCTGGTTGCTGATACAAGAGCTGAAATAAAGAGCTGCTTTGGAAGTCTGTCTCCTGTCATCTCTACCCACTATCTAACAGTGGCGACGAGGGCTTGGGCCAGGAGAACTGTGACTAGCTTCTTCAGCACTTTCAACCAGCCAGGCAGACATCTGCCTGCCAAAAGCTCAAACGCTATTGGCTGGTCTGTCTGACAGCTCCCTATAAAAGGGCAAGCTGTCAGACTGCTCTTTGCTGGTTGCTGATACAAGAGCTGAAATAAAGAGCTGCTTTGGAAGTCTGTCTCCTGTCATCTCTACCCACTATCTAACAGTGGCGACGAGGGCTTGGGCCAGGAGAACTGTGACTAGCTTCTTCAGCACTTTCAACCAGCCAGGCAGACATCTGCCTGCC
>QLTV01004098.1:1871602-1889616 GCA_003457575.1 Thermophis baileyi
ACCCTTTTTGTTATGTTCTAACTGTTTCAACTGTGTTGCCTCGTTCCAACCAGGTCCAGCGTCTGAGAGGGAAAAAGCTCAAACGCTATTGGCTGGTCTGTCTGACAGCACCATATAAAAGGGCAAGCTGTCCGGCTGCTCTTTGCTGGTTGCTGATACAAGAGCTGAAATAAAGAGCTGCTTTGGAAGTCTGTCTCCTGTCATCTCTACCCACTATCTAACACTTTTCTTCCATTTATTGACTGAAGGCAGTACTGTTATGTTCTAACTGTTTCAACTGTGTTGCATGGTTCCAACCAGGTCCAGCGTTTGAGCGGGAAAAAGCTCAAACGCTATTGGCTGGTCTGTCTGACAGCTCCCTATAAAAGGGCAAGCTGTCAGACTGCTCTTTGCTGGTTGCTTACACAAGAGCTGAAATAAAGAGCTGCTTTGGAAGTCTGTCTCCTGTCATCTCTACCCACTATCTAACAAGTACTAAGCAGAATATATAGCAATGAGGACAATTAGATTCCAAGTAACTGATGTGAAACATTTTGAATATTACCGTAGTCAATATTTTGTCATGTTCAAGGATTAAACAACTTGTTTTCCTGGCAACGGGTAACAGCATTTTTGCCTACCAATGTGCATGTCAGAATACTGTTAAATAAATTTGTCTTGCTTTTGTTACAAAAATTATTTTCTTTGATTCCTAGAAATTAGAAGGCAGAGGGAGCATAGCCCATTAAAAAAAAACATAATTCTTGATAGAAGGGGCATTGGTCCTACCTGAACGCCTTTTCTCAGTGGATGTTGCGGGATAGGTCAGGAATGGGTGTTGACCTCGTCCTTCTGCCTAGAGACTGAGTCATCAAATTGCAGCCACGCCCCAATGCCTCTCCCTCAGGCTCCAGTTTTCGACGATGGCGTAGCTGCAACAACAAACGCTCTTCCAGATATTAGTTACCCCCCTGGCTCCAGACCCTACAGTCCTCAGGGTGGGACTGGCCTATCCCGCAACATCCACTGAGAAAAGGCGTTCAGGTAGGACCAACGCCCCTTCTCCAGTGTAGTTGCGGGATAGGTCAGGAATAGGACATACCAAAGCCTGGTTGTCCTATGGGCGGGTAGCCATTGGGTCTGGAGAGTCCAAGGCTAAATGCATCTGTTGAAGCACTCTCCTTCCGAAAGATGCTTCCGCCGAAGCGAACACATCCAATTTATAGTGCCTAATAAAAGGTGAAGGAGAGGCCCAGGTAGCCGCCCTGCATATGTCTTCCATGGATGCATGTGTTGACCAGGCTGCAGTGGTGGCAGCGCTCCTTGTAGAATGTGCCGTAACCCATCTTGGCAAAGGAAGTGAATGCACCTCATACACCTTCACGATGCAAGCTCGGATCCAACTGCCTATGGTGGGAGAGGACACCTTGGCGCTAACCAAAGCCGGTTGGAAAGACATGAATAGTGCCTCCGACCGTCGGGTGGGAGCTGTTCGCTTGATGTAGATCCGGAGAACCCTCCTCACATCTAATGTATGCCATTTTCATTCCAGGGCATGGGAAGGCCGAGGACAGAAGTTGGGTAAGATGATCTCCTGGAGTTCACCTTTGGTATGAAGGAGGGATCCAGGCGGAGTATCACACTATCCGGGTGAAAGATGCAGAGGTCCTCCCTGACCGAGAGGGCCGCTAGCTCCGATATGCGCCTGGCCGAAGTAATCGTGACCAGGAACGCTACTTTTAGAGTTAAATATCGGAGGCTCGCTACCGCTTAGAGCAGTGGTTCTCAACCTTTCTAATGCCGCGACCCCCGCCCCGCCGCCCGCCCCCCCCGGTCCCCCCCCCCCCCCCGCCCCCCCCCCCCCCCGGGGTGGGGGGGACAACGGGGGGGGGCGGAACTCTGCAATAATCAATACAAAATAATACATATGTAAAAATAGCATTTAACAACCCGGACGCCGCCATTTGAGTTCTTTTACCCTCTGCGCATGCGCAAAGCGTTCTGCGCATGCGCAGAGGGTAAAAGAACCCAAATGGCGGTGTCCGGGCGGGTGGGCAAAGTCTCCCACTTCCGTGGCTACCGGCTGTCCGGCGACCCGCAGGCACGGCCAAACTGGGAGAATTTCCAAGATGGCGGGCTAGCGCGCGGGGTGACCCCTGTGAAAAGGATGTTCGACCCCCAAAGGGGTCGCGACCCACAGGTGGCTTAGAGGCTCGAAGGGATGTGACGTGAGGGCCTGCAGGACTTTGGGCAAATCCCAAGTCGGGTAACGATGGACCGCGGGCGGCTGTAGGTTGGCCGCGCCCTTTAGGAATTTGTGAATGACAGGGTGATGAGCGAGGGAATCCTGGCCACCACAGGTTAAGACTGTGGCAAGGGCTGCCACCTGTCTGCGGATGGTGCTGTGAGACAAACCCTTGTCCAGTCCTTCCTGTAGGAAGTCCAGCACTTGCGGAGTGCTGGACGGAGGCGGAGGTGGGAACAATGTGGCCTTTGGAGCACCATCTGGTGAAACGTACCCAGGTGGCGTCGTAGATCCTGTTCGTGGATGGATGCCTGGCAGCCTGGATCGTCGCGATGACCTTGGCGGAGAAACGGTCCTTCCTCAGGAGATCCCTCTCAAGCGCCAGGCGGTCAGGTGGAGCCACTGAGGCTCCGGATGGAATAAGACCCCCTGGCTGAGAGAGATTCTCTCCGGAGGGATTCTCCAGGGATGAGCCACAGACAGATGTGGCTGTGTGTGTGACCAGGTCTGTGACCAGGTCTGTGAACTACGGATGCCTGGGCCAGTATGGAGCAACGAGCAGGACCTCCGCTTCCTCCGCAATCATCTTCCAGATTACCGTTGGGATCAGAGGAAGAGGAGGGAATGCATACAACAGGCCCTTGGGCCACCTGCAGCAGAGGGCATTTGTTCCTTCAGCCCCCTGTGATACTAACCTCGTGAAAAAACGAGGGAGTTGGGTGTTCTGGGCCGAAGCAAACAGATCCACCCTCGGATGTCTGAATCTGGTGCAAATGTCCTGGAAGATGTCCGGGTGAAGTTAAAAGATTAAGAAAGTCCAAAGAATTCTGCCAGAGACTGACAGCCAAAACTGAAGCGTTTCTCTCAGGCTGGACTGAGTCAAAAACTGGAGCCTGAGGGAGACGCATTGGGATGTGGCTGCAATTTGATGACTCAGTCTCTAGGCAGAAGGACGAGGTCAACACCCATTCCTGGCCTATCCCGCAACTACACTGGAGAAACTGGCATTCTATATATAAATGGCAACTACCGTGTTTTCCCGAAAGTAAGACCCAGTCTTATATTTTTTTGGACTCCAAAATAAGCATTAGGGCTTATTTTCAGGGAAACACAATATCAGGGTGATCAGCCCAGCTGGGTGCCCCGCTCCAGGTGTGCACACAAGAGGCGGCGAGCGCGCGGGGGCCGATGATGTCCGGCAGCAGCTGTAGCCTGCTGGCCCCTTGGTCAGTGCACTCTGGGGCTGCGCAGCCTGGGCAACACAGGTGAGTTGATTACCTGTCCAAGCAGCAGACAGAGGCAGAGGTGTGGGGGGGGGAAGCATGCAATCTGGACATGCCATGCAGGCCACGGGAAAGCTGAGAGTTGGTGGGCCGGAGTGGGCGGGTGGCTGCTGGAGGCTCGTATTCACATGGTGGCATCAGCAGGAGGAGGCAGAAGCACAGGGGAGGGAAGGCAGGTGATTCCAACACGCCGCATGGGCCGCAGGCAAGCCGAGAGACACGAAGATGAGCCTCCCACAGCCGTTTGCCTGCTCTGGCCCACCGACTCTTGGGTTTCCCGTGGTCCACGTGCCTCCCCCTGCCTCTGGCCTTCACCTGCTGCTTGGACAGGTAATCAACTCACCTGTGCTGTGTGGGCTGCATCTGCTGCCAGACACCCATGCCCTCGCCACCTCTGGTGCTGGCCATGCTCATCCACACACATACCCCGGCTGATGACGACCTTAACTGGGGCTTATTTTTGGGGTAAGGTCTTATTTTCGGGGAAACACAGCGCATGCTAAAAACCAGGCTAGGGCTTATTTTTTGGTAAGGTCTTATTTTCGGGGAAACACAGCAGTGAAGTGGTGAGCAATCCTATCCATTATTACTAGAATCTACTTTTTACTTTTCCATGTCAGTATTCTCATAAGAGCAGGACACACATGGCCTTTCAAAGTTCTCTAAGTTAACGGTGAAAGGAATTGCTTGATTTCTTAAAATTTGTCCAGGGGAAGGAGAAGGTCTCTAAGAATTTTTAAATTTTCCCTTTGTGATAATAGAAATATTTTTACTTAAAAAAAAAAAAAAGCTCAGTTGAAGCATTTCTTTGATGTTACGATTTCTTTGATGCATGAGAACTAGGGCAGTCACAAACTGTTGGGAGAGAATATTGTATAATGAAAGGCAGGACATTCATGCTTAGCCGACGTGCAACTAAATAAATGCAAGAGCCCTACACGTTTCCCATGAGAATTTCTCTGAATTCTTTTCTTTGCAAGAAAAGGGAAGAAGAATTTTCTTTCATGAAATTGAATTGTAATTGACAGAGAAAAAGTTCAAGACAACTGCTCTGCCTTAAGATCTGTCAACCAGCATATTTCTGGAGCTGGCAAGAAAAAATAACAAATTGACAATTCCTTCTTTCCATAAAGACTTTATTGACCATGTGCTAAACTTGAGAGCCTCATAGCGGAGAGAGACATTGCAACATCTGCCTGTTAAAGAACAGATTTTTCCAAGGATCGGGAGAGAAATTGAGCTGTAGGGTCCTGGCTTGAACTGTCTAAAGTACCAGGTTTCAGTCTTTGCCCTTCTGTGCTCTTGGTTGGACTAAACATTGTGTTGAAGAACTTCCGTATTGCACCAGACAGACAAAACTTGACATAAGAGCAAATTGTAATGGATATTTGAAAGCTTTAAAGGATGCAGAGGAGACATTTTGATAAATGGTATAAGAAGGATGTACATTATCTTGTCCGAAAGATGGAACAGAAATTAATTATGTGAAATCTCCAGTAAGAACACAAAAGGAAGAAAAACTACACACGGTGGCGCAGTGGTTAGAGTATAGTACTACAGGCTACTTCTGCTGATCACCGGCTGCCAGCAGTTTGGCAGATCGAATCTCACCAAGCTCAAGGTTGACTCAGCCTTCCATCCTTCCGAGGTTGGTAAAATGAGGACCCAGATTGTTTGGGGGCGATTTGCTGACTCTGTAAACCGCTTAGAGAGGGCTGTAAAGCACTATGAAGCGGTATATAAGTCTAAGTGCTATTGCTATTGCTATTGCTATATGGAATTTTTTGGAAGTCAGTCAACAAAATGTGTAAATACCAAATCATGGCTTTCTGATTTCTGAATGCCCATGTGATTAAGACTTTGTAGAGGCAAGAAGTCAACATTCGGCGGGCAAAGGGGAACTTCACAGCGCCTACAGCATAACATGACCCAGAACTGAAGGAAATGCCGTAGAGCAGGGGTGTCAAACTCGATTTCATTGAGAGCTGCATCAGGTTGTGTTTGACCTTGGGGGGGCCAGGGGGGGCATGGCCAGCTCGACGTCACTCGTGTTGGGGGTGCCTGTGGTGGCCAGAACGCTCTGCCAGAAAAAACAGGCTCCCAAGCTTTGTTTTTGGCGACAGCTTCCTGCAACCCTTTGCCAGCAAAAATGGAGCTCGGGAGGGCTGCACGTAGCCCTCCTGAGCTCCTTTTTCACTGGCAGAGGCACCGCAGGCCGGTCCTTTGCTGTTTCCAGGGCAGCCCCACGGGCCATATCTAAGCATCCTGCGGACCAGATCCGGTTTGACACCCCTGAACTAGACTATTGGCCAGAAAGCATTTTTGGGTAAGGCTGTATCTCTATTTTGAAATGCTATTGCACAAATATCAACATTTGGAATTTGATAAAGAGCACTGTATCTTAAGAATTGGCTTTTTATAAACTAAATTTTAACATCTATAAAGAAAACATATGGGTATCAAATGGATCGTTGATTTTATTGCACTTCGCAAAGTTTGCCAAGATTACTTGAAATCTTTTGGAGTATGGACTCTCTGACACAGTTGTTGTATCTCTCTGAGCATAGCTCAAGACCAGGCTGGGCAGTGAGTCTAACCGCGGGCCGCCCATGGGCCAGATTTAAGCACCCTGTGGGCCGGATCCGGCCCCTGGGCCTTGAGTTTGACACCCCTGCCGTAGAGGTAACACACACAATTTCTTTTCCATGGCAACTTACAGGAAAAATGTTGAGGAAGCAAAGTGATAAAATTGGAGCAGGATGGATGAGAGGATGCTGTTTATCCCTACTTTTTATTGCCAGAAGGTGATTCAGATCTCTTGTCAATGTTCAGCAACAAGGAGAAATCTAACTTCTGAGGCTACGTAGCCATTCCATATTGATCCTCAACAGTGCATTGCCCAGTTTTGTAGCTGGAAGAGCCTAATTATTGAATAGTGTAACAATAACCAATACATTTTAAGCGAGGAAGCAGGGTGCCTCATGTCAGACATTAGATACAGTAATCAAGAGGGCAATTTTACATCTTGTCTTAGGGCCATTAAAAACTCCAATGTTAGGGATGTGCAAAAAAATTTAAAATATGAAAATATATGAGTTGGGAACAGGTTGACCCAATCATGACATAAATGCTTTGATTTCTAACCCTACCCTACCCTACCCCCTGCCCTACCCAATCCTTTGTTAAAATAAGGCAGAGCAAAGTGAAAATGGAGATATCTTTGCATCCTTTGTTTGTTTCTGGGAATTTATTTTTAAACAGCCCGTATCACTGTTCAGAATGGAAGGCTGCTTAATTAGGTTACCTTTCAAGGTTGTCTGAATATTTCCTCAATCTGCCGGGAGGCAGGTGTCAGGAGAGAAAGAGAGAGGGGATCCTCCGAATCATCATTTCCTTCTTTAGGCTAACTTGCATAATTTTAAAGTTTCCGATGCTGATACGTTTGTGAGGAAATGGGAGTCCACAAGTCATCCACTTTCTATAAAAGAAGAGAAAATCCAGTATAAGTTACAGCTGCATCCAACACTGTTCCAGCAGCCATAGGATTTCAGTCTGAGACTTTTATATAAGATATGGAAGGATAGAAGTCAAAAGAAGAAGAAGAAGAAGAAGAAAGATGTTAGCACTTTGAATAGAGAGCTTATTGAACTATAAAAGAGCCCTCTGCACAATAGCAAGTGGATTTAAAGAAACATTTGTTATCCATTTCCTTCCAAAGCAGATAAAAAGCATAGTTAAACCAGTCAAGATATTCTTAACTGGGGAATGTGCAGTGTCTTCCCTGTGACAACTTTTCAGTATAGGTAGTCCTCGACTTACAACAGTTCATTTAGTGACCATTTGAAGTTACAACGGCACCCCCCCCAAAAGTGACTTATGACCGTTTTTCACACTTACAACTGTTGCAGCATCCCCATGGTCACGTGGTCAAAATTCACACGCTTGGCAACTGACTCATATTTACGATGGTTGTGGTGTCCCGGGGTCATGTGATCACACCTTTTGCGAACTTCTGACAAGCAAAGTCAATGGGAAGCCAGATTCCCTTAACAACCCTGTTACTTAACAACTGCCGTGATTCACTTAACAACTGTGGCAAGAAAAGTTGTAAAATGGGCAAAACATACTTAACAAATGTCTCACTTAGCAACATAAATTTTAGGCTCAATTGTGGTCGTAAGTCAAGACTACCTATATTTAGAAAACTGCTATCATTTTTCCCTTTAGCATGCTCTTTTTTAAGTTAAACAAACCCAGTTCCTTAAATCAATCACCATAGAATTTAGCATCTAAGCTCCTTCTTATCTTTGTCACTCTTCTGGGTCAGGTATCCCACAAAAAGTGCTCAGATGGATGTTGGTTTGCTTTATTCAGTTTATTTGGCTGCCCATCTCACCGTGATGATTATAGGTGGCTAACAGCAGTTAAAACACAACCAATAGTAAAATTAAAATACATCAGGATAAAACCCAATCAAACATAATTAACATAGCCATATCATGGGTTCTCACTGACAATTACCAGCCTGGGAACAAAAGCATACCTTCGGGGCCTTAAAAACATCCAGAAAGTTAACATCTAACATCTAAATTAGAAGAATAATGTTCCTCAAGGGAGGGCCATCACAGAAGAGGCTTCCTGGGTTCCACCAGATGACACCGCTTGTTTGAGGGGTCGCATAATATGCTTCTTCTTCTGGATCTGTTGGAATGGGTAAAAACAGTTGGGGAGGGAGACTATGTATGTATGTATGTATGTATGTATGTATGTATGTATGTATGTATGTACTGTATGTATGTATGTATGTATGTATTTATTTATTTATTTATTTATTCATTCAATTTGTATGGCCACCCATCTCGGCAAGTGATTCAAATTGAATAAATAAATAAATAAACATATGCCATGTAATGAAAAGGGAAGAACCCCCCCTGAAAATCTAAACTCAAAGATGTCTTGCAGAGATTTTCCTGTCAAGAATTGTATTACCGTGCAGTAAAGAAGGTTATTTCCATAGCAACATTATCAGTTCAGCAGCAGAACACTGAGATTTTGAGTGCACAAGACTAGAAATGCCTTTCTAATTTTAGGTCATTTATCACTCCCCATCCCCATTCAGTGTGAAATTTGCATCTTCATACACCTGTTAGATAACTTGGTTTGTTACGGTTGTTCTTAGACTGCTGCAGTTAAAAGCAAAACCACATGATGCCTTTTCATCCTCCTTTGTAAAATTCCTCCAGTGATTATTATGTTAAGGGTATTTTAGGACAACACAGCAAGAAGATCTGTGTCTAAAGTTGGTCACAGTGCTCATAATAAAATTGCTTTGTGATGTCTACTTGGAAGAGATTACAGTCGGGAGACCTCAGATCTCATGTTGCTTCAGGGTAAGCCATTGATGAGAAACAGTTTGGTGTTTTGTTTAAGGACTGGGGAGACCGAGGATTCAAGTTTATCCTTAGCCAGGGAAACTTGGTGACTTTGAGCCAATTATATTTTCTCTGTCAATTCTACCTCACAGGGTTTTTCCCACCTCCAAAAATTGTACATTGTCTAGAGCTCCTGAGGGGAAAAAAATGGAACAAGGAAACAGACAAACAATACTATACTTGACATTTTATATGTCGTTGCAACTATATATTTGCCTTTTCTGCTTTCAACTAATATGACAATTTTAGGTAAGTGTACATTAATCTTATGTAGTTGGGAATGCTGGGGAAATTCTCCCATTGATAGCTCCTACTAATATAAAAAAGAGGAAATATAGGTGACACTTTTATATTAAATACCATGTATAATGTTTCACTTGGTCCTTAAAACTGTATGGAATATGTGGCTCAGAACTGGGGAACAGACTTGTGCCGAATGATATCATTGGGAATGATATTAATTTCCAAACTTTAATCTTCAAGATGCTTTTTCAAGGAATCAGGAGTACTTTAAATGGCTGCCTCATGGAAGTTGACATTCAATGAACCCTCAAGTGATGTGTTTTGGAGTCCTGGCTTAGCTTATTCTAGGCCTTTTCTATGTGGCAAGTGAAGGCCATGTTTAGTAGAAGAATATTCAAGTGTTGGTTCTCAGGGAGGCTTCATTATATGCCTTTATCTTATATTGTTTTTCTATTTAGTTAGCTACTTCACACTGTTCTTTTGCTACTCTCTCCCCTCACTCCAAAACAAAAAAAATTGTGGGGAAAATCCTAATAATTCCTTTTAAACATCTAAGGTGGGTAGTTTACACATGTTCAATGAGCTGTTTTGAGGAGGAGTTGCTTTTTTTAGGGTTGTCTCCCACAACACTCATACACACACACACACACACACTTAAGATCTTTTCTGTATGAAAAATCTATATGTGTGTGCATGTTAGTGTGTGTAAAGAAAAATGAGTGGATTAAATGAAAGGGAAAATTGAGGATTATGGGGACTTTTCAGTATGCTAGTGGACAGGAAAAGAAGGAATCTAAATAAAGTCATGGAGTAGTTATTCCATGAATAGGAATGAAGAATCCAAATAATTAACTGAGATAGATCCGAAAGGACAAGTTTTTAGATATGGCTTAACATATATTAGAGGGGACAGCTATGTATTTGAACCTAAGATGACTGATGCATAATAGGCCATAAGCGAGTTGGTGAAATGTTGGAATGGAATGGAAATTCCATTAGAAAATAGTGTTTAGAAAAGACTGAAGTATAAAGGGATGTGCAAGGACGTGAGGCCAGAATGGCTGAGAAAGACTTTACTTAAGCAGTGATTATTCTCGAAAAACAGTGACTGTCGGTTAATGCAGTCCCGAGCTAAAACAATACAATAATGTATATCAACACTAAGAAAGTTCTGTGGTAGAAAATCCTGCTCAAAATTATTAAGCATCAGAAGGTACTGCAGTTTCATAAGTAGGCTTCTGAAAATCAATAATTATGTTCTGTCAATAAAGTAAAATGGTACACTTCTCTTGATAAACCATCACCTGGTAGCTTTCTGTGGGATTCAGAGGTTGAAAGTTTGTTCTCAAAATAGATTTATAGATAGACATGATATTTCTAATTCTTATAACTTTTTGGAAAATCAAAAGCTTCTTCCCTAATAGAGGATACCCTCCTTCCAGGCTGCCTGCTGTTTGTTCAGCAGCTGCATTGCTTATGCAAGATGAGGATGATACGGATTTTAAAAGAGAAAATGTAACAGAACTTGATAATTAGGCAATGCCTGCTCACAGCATAAATGGTGATCTTGATCTTCGAACCCAAAAACAACAGAGTTGGAAGGGACCTTGGAGGTCTTCTAATCCAACCCCCTGCTCAGGCAGGAAACCCTATACCATTTCAGACAAATGATTGTTCAAACTCTTCTTAAAAAGCACCTTGTTGGAGCACCCACAACTTTTGGAGGCAAGTCGTTCCACTGATTAATTGTTCTAACCATTAGGAAATTTCTCCTTAGTTCTAGGTTGATTAGTTCTCTCCTTGATTAGTTTCCATCTATTGCTTCTTGTCCTGCCCTCAGGTGTGTTGGAAAATACATTGAACCCCCATCTTCTTTGTGGCAGCCCCTGAGATATTGGAACACTGCTATCATGTCACCCCTAGTCCTTCTTTTTATCAAGCTAGATATACCCAATTCCAGCAACCGTTCTTTATATGTTTTAGTCTTTTGACTTCAGTAAAAAATAATCTTGACCTACTAAAGGAGTCCTTTGTAAAGTATGCTGAGAGTCATCCAAACAAAACAGCACAAGATGTAAAGACACCTGCTGTTCACTCCAACAAGCAAGGAGCAGCTAACAGGGAATTTAGAGCTGACTCCGCTGCTGAAACAACTAGGAGAGAAGGAAATAACCGTGGTGGGCTTAACTCTCAAGTAGAAAAAAAAGGCAGAGAGGAGAAAAGCACAATTATTACTTACAAACCAATCAGAATTCTAACAATAGAGTGAACAGAGGGAGATGCAACTTGAAAAAAGGCAGTTGTTTTGTCCTTGAGCAAACTGCTCCACTGTGAAAGCTCTTTGATGGATCTGCTACATGCTGAACGGCTGTCATATGGAAGAGGCTGCAGGTGAATTCTGCTGGCAATCTAAAGCCCCTATCATGGTTTTTTTTTAATGAAGCCCATCCTGAGCATCTTCTCAGTATTCCTGGTACGTGTCTTCTGTTCAGAGGGAGCTACCCCACTTTTGGACCAATTTTCCCACGAGGGTACTACCACTTTAAAATCTAACTAACTATTTGAATTAGATAACCTCGGGGGAATGACCTTGAGAAAGAAGAACTCTAATCAACAAACTGCATTATCTATAGCTAGAGAACCTGCTGGAAGTAAAGTTGATTGACTCATTTGGATCATTGCCAGGTTCAGAGCAAGCAGACAGCATACAGGGATTGGATGAATTAAGGGAAACATTAGTGACAATAGCTCCGCAGCAAAACTATTAATTAACCTGACATACTCCTACCTCAAGAAATTTGGCCAGAGAACAGCTTGTTTATAAGTGGGTATAAGCCTTTCTTACTTGTAACAGCTCCTGGAGCAAAAGAAGATAGATTGTGTGGTGGCTTAATTATTTCAGTTCAGCTTCATTCAAACATTATAAAGTTAGACCCAATGGAGCACTGGGCAATGTCTGCGCTGCTAAAATTTAATAACGCTCTATTACTGTTAGTTAATGTCTAACTTCTGCCTTCTCAAAATAGGTCTCAATTTGACAGCTTATGGACCAAATTTGAACAGTAGATAAATACCCTGAGCTGAGCACTCCATCCAGGATTTTATGCTCCTGAAGAATCAATGCAAACATCTATTACAAAACAGGATTCTCTAGGGATTCCTGACAGCCATTGATAACAGCATCTCAAGTAAAAAATTCGACCCCTGAAATAAAGATACTTATATATCAAAAAACTCCAGGCAACGAGTTTATTACTCCTGAGATATTATGCAATAATTTAGAATGGTGGACCCCAGTTCTTTCTTCTTTGTTTATTTATATGGATTGCACTGTGCAAATCCTAGAAGACTGGGTCTTAGCTATTACATTGCCCATTTATAAAAAGGTGACCCAAGATCTGCCTGCTAATTATAGGCATATTAGCCATTTAAGAATAAATAAGCTCTATGAACAAACCCTTATACAAAAAATTAGTTGATTGTTATCATATATTGGCAGATAAGCAAGTAAGACATTTTATCTATGGATATGCCCTTATGCTTCAACACCTAGCTAAAAAATACACATCTAAAACAGGTTCAGTGTTATATACTGCATTTATTGATTTTTAAGTCTACATTTGATCTAGTTCCTACTTGAAATCAACTACAGTAAAACTAAGATCCTGGTCTTTGCAAAGACACCTAATCTGCATGCCTGGGAGATAAATGGCCAGAGCATTGAACAAGTGAAAACTTCTAAATTCTCCGTCGTGCTGACAAGATAATACAATTCGTGGGTGTTTCTCTGCTTCCTTGCTTTGAGGCTGAGTCAATCATTTCTTTAGTCCCGCCTCCTCCTACTGCGCAGGCCCAGTTTTGACTCAGCCTTCATGCAAAGAAGAGGCACGGAGTGGTGCTCCAGAGGAAAAGAGTTGTTTTAGACCACAGGATTCAACTAATAGAAGGAAAATTAACGGTGGCAGAACCGTGAGTAAAAACCGGGCTGTCTCTGCGGGCCGATAGAACAGCCATGGGGGGGGGTGTAAGTATGAACCAGTTGTCAAGCATCTGAATGTAAATCACCTGACCATGGAGATGCTGCAAGGGTTATAAGTGTGAAAAATGGTCACGTCACTTTTTCAAGTGCCGTTGTAACTTCAAATGGTCATTAAATGAACTGTTGTAAATCGAGGACTACCTGTACTGTATAATGTCTTAAGCATGGTAAAACACACAGGAACCTATGATCTTTTTTATGCACAGTCGTCATATAGGTATGGTTCAGTTTTCTTGAATGTGGCTAAATTTTGTGACCCGGCCTTTAAACTTGGGCAGACTTTGAGTATCTGCCAAAAAACCCACCACTAGTTGTAATTTTTTAGTTTGTTTTTACTTTATTTTTATTTTTAATGTGTTTTTGTTTGCAATTCTGTCTGATGACAACAACAACAACAACAACAACAACAACAATAATAATAAATCGGTATATATTATATATATTATATATTCTATAATTTCTGTTGTGTAAAATGATTAATGTGACAAAATATGTATTTGTACTCTGGGGGAAAGGGGCTCATTTCTATAGCTCATATACTTAGTGTAATTAATTTGTCTGCCTAGGGAAGATTAATATATGCATCTCACAGTACATTCTGCTTGACCAAATTAAGTCCAGGAAAACAAGTTTCCCTATTGATTCCCTTAATGGTTTACCTTTTTGTTGTGCAACAGGATACATAGAGAATTTGGTATGAAGTGACTTGACGTTTCTCGTATGCAAACTTCATGCCTGTCTACAGTGATTAAATTTGTAGATTTTATTTTTCCTAATGGAATAGAAACCCTAGTGTGCCTTAGTGGCTGGGTTTACACAACATGTTTGCTTTGGTGACTGAATAAGCCAATTTTCTGGCTTCCAACTCTATATTATAATTCATTAGCTAGCCAAATAATAAGCTAATCAAAAGGTTTCAAGTCAACATGCCAGCTGAGGGAATTCTGGGAGTCCCCACATCTTAAAATTGCCAAGGTTGAGAAACACTGTCCTAGACACTTAAGCATGCAAAGAATAATAGTTAAAAATTTAAAATTAGCATGTTATATAAATGTATCTGCTGTGTCTTTTCTAAGGTGATTGTGCAAACTCTGTCATAGAGATCTACCCTTGCAAAGGGAGGGAGAGAACTCAAGGAAGCATTTCTGAGATCCAGTTCTGGAAATGAAGTAAGAGAATGGTGAAGGAAAGTACCTCCTCCTTTCCAAGCTAAGAATGTTTTGGCATATGATCTCCAAAGCAATTTAGTATAAATTTGAGTAGTTTTCCCTAGACACTAATCAGGAGCATATTGGATGTATTGCCAAAACCTGGGTGGACCAGAGGAAGTGTTCCCTTTTCACCTGCCCAGGGTTTGGGTTTGGGTTGAGACTCCAGGAAAAGGGCAGAGGTAGTAGTTATTGTCTACTCTTGTGAGTTGTTGGGGACTCTCAAAGGTTCTCTCTTTCAGGTAAGTGGAACTTGACTCTCAGGGAATGCACTGTCCTCCCTGTTGCAAGTGATAGCCATGCCTGACTCCATTATTGGTGACTTTTGGAGACTGTTGAGTTTGCTTGTCCTTGGGACTTAATTTTTACGGCCACTTACTGAGTCCAGGGCATTTTGTGAGTTTATGGCCTCCATGGCAGCCTTCAATTTGTCTGATTGAAGAACTGATGCATATGAGGGTGGGGTGTATGTGTACAGTATGTGTTAAACTTTAGATCTGATTTCATCTTGGGGCAGTAGTGAGATGACCTAGAGCAGGGGTCTCCAACCTTGGCAACTTTAAGCCTGGAGGACTTCAACTCCCAGAATTCCCCAGCCAGCTGGCTGGGGAATTCTGGGAATTGAAGTCCACCAGGCTTAAAGTTGCCAAAGGTTGGAGACCCCTGGCCTAGAGGATAGATTTTGGAGGACATTGCTACCAGTCCATTGCCATGGTCAGATAACTCTCTGATCATTTTTTTTAACTTTTTGAGTTCTCCTTGTCTGTAGAGGGAGTGGGGCCTGTTAGACAAGTCTATCCCAGGCAACTGATGAAGCTGAATGGGTTCAAGAAGGAACATGAAGTTTTCCTTGGTGTGTTTTTCTTTTCATATATGCTAAAGTAGGATTTTATTTGAGCCAGCTCTGCAGATTTTCACATACATAAGAGGAATGTCTCGGCCACATCTGACCTTTATGGAATTTGTACCATCTACTGAAAATTAAAGAGGACAGAGAAGCTAAATAAGCAAAGTGCTAATTTTTGCTAGATGAGTTGTGCAGCATCTGCTGCAAATGGCAAACAAATGGAATTATACTTGGCAGCTGAAAAGTTGGGGAGTGATATTTTTACCAGATGTATGAATAGAGACAATGATCTTGATTCTCTTTAGCTCTTTATAGCAAATGCAATTTATTTGGTATCAGACTGAATAGATGCAGGAATCTGTAACCAGTGGTAGAAAAGAATCTTCTTAAACATGTTCCTGTTTTATCTCACTATGTATAAAAAAAACCTTTCATTGGTTGACAATAATAAGAGGCTTTTTCTTTCTACATTTTTTTTATCTCAGAGATTTAGTACTTACGATGAAGTGAAAAGGAAATATTTTCCCACCTAAACATAACAAACTTGATCCTGAATGATTGCTCAGTACTTCACAAAGAATGAAAGCAACCTTTACTTCTGGAAATACCACTCTGATTTTGGTAATGGAACCTGTCAAATGATATGGCATATGGTTCAAAGGTCTCAGCACTACTTAAAACAAAGCAATGATTACAGTTTGCTTTAGAGTGGTTAATTCAGTTTTGGACAATATCTTATTCTACAATAGTGTCTCTTAAACTTTTAAGTCCATGGAATTCCACACAATATTAAAAAAAGAAAGGAAGAAAGAATAACCTTTTTAGTAACAAGACTAAAAAAACTGATAGAAGTTTTGAATGAACAACTTTTTAATCATTCTTTTTATCTCCTCTTCAGGGGTGGGCTTCAAAATTTTTAGCAAGGGGTTCTCTGCCTGGTTGCTGGGTGGCCGTGGCCATGGTTGGTGTGGCCTAGTCGGCCTCCTGCACCACAGCGGGGGGGGGGGTTTGCCCTCCCCAGGCTCTGGAGGCTTTCCTTGAGCCTCTGGGAGGGCAAAAACAGCCTCCCCAGGCTCCGGAGGCCATCTGGAGGCTGGAAATGGGCCCGTTTCCGGCCTTCCTGAACTTCCGGTAGGCCCGTTTTTCATTCTCCCCGAGGCTCCGTGCACGCCCTGCACTTATCTGCATCCAAAATGGGCTGTGTGAGGACTCCTGGGAGGGGCAGGGTGGGGTGGGCGGGGCCAGCCAGGAGTGGGATTTGGGGGTTCTCCAAACTGCACAGAATCTTAGCTAGAAGTTCTCCCGAACCGCTGCGAACCCCCAGCAGCCCACCCCTGCTCCTCTTACATTTAATACATTGTCAACTGGGAGAATCAGCATGTATAAGGCAATACATCTCATCAATGTTCAACTTGGAATTGTTAAATAAAGTCTTAAAACCACCATATTTGTTCTCAGTTTTAGTAAGCTGAATATTTAGTTCATAAAAATCTGTTCAATAGACAGGAAGGTAATACCTTTTTCACTTAAAAGCCCATATTCTCTGTGAACTTTCATCTAAAAGTGTTCTAGTGAATATTTTTGGTACTAGTTGCTTCAGTATATTTGAGGAGAGATATGCTACCATCTCATTTTGATTCATGGATAGGGTATTTGTTGGCCCATGAATGACCTTAGATATAACAAAAAACATCACTTGGATCTGCTTTGGAGAACACTATACACAACATAATTTAAGAAATACTGTTCTAAAAAAATGGATTGGCAAGCTTGCATATGGTCCATTAAAATCTCTCTTTCTTTGTCTCTCTCATTAGTATCCTGACATTCCTTCTGAATCAACAATTTAATTTTGGTTTCTTACCATTTTGAAGCAGACAACGTATTTTTCTCATGCAAATCTAAAGTAGGCTTAATATATTTTTAAAAATAAAAGAAAAAACACTCTTGTATCCCCCAAAAGAAAATCTTGGATCTATTCACCCTTTGAGTTAATTCTCTGCTTTCCACAGTCCTCAACAACTTCTACAGTTCTTCATGATAATGCACCATATTTTTTATCTATTATATAAATCTACAGCCCATCCTTGTCCAAAGATTTAGAATGTGAATTCACAGCCTAAGATCTGTTTTACATTGTGTTATTTTGTATGGCAGAACGTGTCTGAAGCAATTGAAGCAGCTGGCAGCGCTTCAAAACAGCAGGTAGCTGCTGACCAGCAGTAAGAAGCTGAATGTAGGGTATTGCTGACTCTAAGCTCTAAAAGCCTGGTGGGCTTTTCAGGTTGACTGGTCAGGAAGATTTTGGAGAGAAAAAAAAGAGGTCATTTTGGCTTGGAGCCATGTTTCTTCTGCCACCTAAGACTGAGGCTAAAAAAAAACCTGCAGGATACTCTCAGAAGTTGAAGGCAACTTCAAATCTCAATCAACAAATGCTCTGTCTTACACATTGGCAAAAAGAATCAGAACACAAAATACAAGCTTGGAGGACACGACCTTGTAGACGACCCTCATTCTGTCAAGGATCTTGGAGTACTCATATCTAATGATCTAAGTGCCAAAGCCCACTGTAACAACATTGCCAAAAAGGCACTAAGAGTAGTCAACTTAATCCTGCGTAGCTTCTTCTCTGGCAACATTACACTGCTAACTAGAGCATACAAAACGTTCGCTAGACCAATTCTCGAATACAGCTCACCTGTCTGGAACCCGCACTGCATATCGGATATTAATACAAT
>QLTV01004098.1:1889651-1912873 GCA_003457575.1 Thermophis baileyi
TTATCTGCCACAATGTCCTACCTGTCAATGACTACTTCACCTTCCACCACACCAATCCACGAGCACACAATAGATACAAACTTCATGTAAACCGCTCCAAACTCGACTGCAGAAAACATGACGTCAGCAACAGAGTGATTAATGCCTAGAATTCACTACCTGACTCTGTGGTTTCTTCCCCAAACCCAAAAAACTTTAACCTTAGACTGTCTACTGTCGACCTCACCCCATTCCTAAGAGGTCTGTAAGGGGCGTGCATAAGCGCACCAGCGTGCCTACCGTCCCTGTCCTACTGTCCTATTGTCCTCATCTATCTGTATTCACTTTGATTATGTTTATGTTTATACCTATACCTGCTATCTTGTACATGTTTGACAAACAAATAAATAAATAAATAAAATAAATAAAGTTCATGATCGCAACATTTGAGACTTGGTGAGCGCATATTTCCATCATGACTTCATGGCCTTAAAAAGTCTGTAAATGTTTGTATTGATTTTTTATGATCATCTGTTGCCTGGGCTTCAAGCAGAAAGGTGAGAATATATATGCTTTCTCTAAACAGATCCACTTCAAGCTGATGTCTTCCAAGTGTATTGGACATCAGCACCCAATGATTCTGCTAGAATTGCCGGTAATTCAAATCCTGCTAGAGGTCATCAAGATGGAAATGCTGAAATAAATAAGTGAATAGGTGGCTGCATAGATGGATGAGAATGATGGTGATGAATCAGTGGAGCTGGTCTTGTTGAACATATCCCAGACATGGGATGTTCTTTCAAACATAGGTCAATGATCTATTTTCAAGTAATCATCTCTCCTTTGCAGGAGAAAATGGTAGCAGCTGAGTTTGTAACAGCAATGCTGCATATCATTAACTGATTAAAATAAGGAAGGGTGGAACTTAGAAAATATGCATGGATCTTTGCAGTCTACATATCTCTTGAAAATATTGATAGAGTTCACACTCGATTCTAAGACAATAAATATAGTGATTTGGTATGGGCTTAAAATCATGTAATTGCATTGTACAAAATAATGCTAAGCCATAGACCATAGTTTGTAACCACAATGTCTGACAGCTACATGTATTATGCTAAGCCAAAATGCTAAAGAAAAAACCCACATTGTAATATGGCTCTTCCCCCCACCCCACCCCCAAAAAAGTGGAAAGAAAAATGGCAAGTCTCTATCATGTTTTCCTCCAGAAAGTAGTTTGCAGTGATGAGAATGGTATTTTTCAATCATAACAACATTCTGATATTTGAAACTATTATTTTAAATTCCCTTCCCCACTTCATAATACTGTGACATTGGAAGATGAAAGTAATGCAAAAGTCATATACTGAAGATTATAATAGGAGCGTATCAGTGACATAACACATTGCATAAATGGCTGGTTCAAAGTAATTAGAAAATCAGTTGAGACCCAAGTTCTAATCCATGAAGTGATAAAGCTCAAAAGGTGATCTTGGACTAATCCTTATTCCCCAGCCTAATCCAGATAATCAGGTTCTTTATAACAATAACTAGCTGGGAAGAGAATCAGATATATTCCTAGGGGAAAAGTGTGGTATAAAAATTAATAAAAACACGAATGGAATTGAAAATGTTGTTATTTATCTTTTTTAAGGATCATTTGTTCCTTACAAATTGTTCACCTAATAATAAATATTTTTAAAAGCAAAAACCTTTCATATTGATTTTCCAAACCATGAAATGATAAGTTTGCTTTGATAAATCATAGATAGATAGATAGATAGATAGATAGATAGATAGATAGATAGATAGATAGATAGATAGATAGATAGATAGATAGATAGATAGAAAACTTCCTAACAGTGAGGACAAATAACCAGTGGAACAGCTTGCCATCAGAAGTTGTGGGTGCTTCATCACTGGAGGTTTTTAAGAAGAGAGTGGACAGCCACTTGTCTGGAATGGTATAGGGCAGGGCTGTCAAACTCCCAGTCCAAGGGCCGGATGGGGCATGTGCTGGCCATGCCCACACCTGGTTTAGCAAAGGGGGGAAAAGTCCCAATACGTCAGATGACACCGCCATAATGACGCAAGTTTGAAACCCCTGGTATAGGGTCTCCTGCTTGAGCAAGGACTTGGACTAGAAGAACTCCAAGGTCCCTTCCAGCTCTATTCTGATTATTGATTAATAGTGTTTAGAAAGCATTTCCTAAAAATTAGCTAAAATAATTTAAGTGTGCTGATACATTAATAGCTTATGGTGTAATTTAGCATTGGTAATTAGATGAGAATTTTCTAATACAACTGAAGTGACAACTTTGTAGACTGAAATGACAGCTTTCTAGACTGAAAGACATTCAAATACTCAGATATGTTTTATCACAGCAACCAGTCAGAAATGATCTTAATCCCGTAAAGTCTATTTTTGTTAAGCTCTTTTATTTTCTTTGCCATCATATGGCTTCAGGCAGAGGTATTATAGGTTGTATTTATCTCAGCTAGTGCTACTCTAAGCCCTCAGCAGTTATTCAGATTGTACAAGTTTATTTTGCTCTGGCTTTATTCATTTTACTCCATAATTTTCTTTTTTTTAAAAAAAAGATAATCTTTTAATATATCCATGCTAATGGGAACAGAAAAAGTACAGAGATACAAAGGGCAACTACGGGAACAACAGAACGATTGGCTATAGGGGCATCCGTGTGTATGTCTGTTTGTGTGGTGTGTGAGAGAGAGAGAGAGAGAGAGACAGACAGAGAGAGAGAGAGACAGAGAGACAGAGAGAGACAGAAAGGCAAAAAAGTCATGATGGCATTCACAATTGGCAATTGCAAACTGGCCCTTTTGGTTTAGGGGTTCATAGGTGTCATCTTGATATATATATATTTTGGTCTCCCTGCATAGTGTTCAAAGTCCCTTTTAACCTTTGAATATGAAGTATTCTCAAACTCACTCACTCACTCACTCGTAATATATATTAAAGGAACCAATATGTTCCTAGATACTAGCACACCAAGTGCTATATCAATGAAGAAAGATTCTTTCTGTACCAGTTGTATATCATGTCCTCTGTTCTACTGCTAGGCATTTTATAATGTTTGTAATCAGCTTTGATTTTAAATGCTCCTTTGACCTTGTGATCGGGGATTTTAAATTCTAAATCTTTCCGTGCTCTTAATAATTAGTTGGACTGTTTTAATTTGTTAATTACAGGTAGTCCTCGACTTACAACAGTCTATTTAGTGACCCTTCAAAGTTACAATGGCACTGAAAAAAAGTGACTTATGGCCGTTTGTCACACTAATGACCATTGCAGCATCCTCATGGTCCAGTAGTGGATTCTAAAACCCGTTGCTACCGGTTCGTGGGTGGGCGGAGCCTCCCGCTGCCGCTACCGGTTCTAAGAACTGGGCCGAACCAGGAGCAACCCACCACTGCCATGGTCACATGATCAAAATTCAGATGCTTGGTAACTGACTCATATCTATATGACGGTTGCAGCATTCCAGGGTCATGTGATCCCATTTTGGACCTTCTGACAAGCAAAGCCAATGGATAAGCCAGATTCTCTTAACAACCATGCTACTAACTTAACAACTGCAGTGATTTACTTAACAACTGTGGCAAGAAACATCGTAAAATGGGGCAAAACTCACTTAACAAATGTTTCACTTAGCAACAGAAATTTTGGGCTGGATTGTGGTCATAAGTCAAGGATTACCTGTATTTTCTGAATTAAAATGTGCGTAGTAAAATTTAAATGTATTTAATGACTTTGAAGTGATAGAGACATTATGTGGAATATTGGTGCCCTCTGAGCTTGTTTGTTTGCTTTCAGACATTTTATTACCAACTGGAAACCATCATCAATGCGAGTGAGTGTGGGGTTTGCTCCTTGTTTATATGCAGTAGCTTGCCCTGCCAGTATTGGCAGGGTATAGTATCTCCTTAGTAGTTCCTTGGTTAGGGTATTGTTTTCTGCTTGATTGTTTGGTGTTAATCCCTGCTTATCTGTGTGTTGGTTGCTGGAGAGGATGTATTTTGTTCTCCTTTTTTTTTGTTTTTCCTTTTTAGCATTTTTTAATTGTCTCTATTGAGTTGTGCATAAATGTGATCTAATGGTTAAGGCACCTGGCTAGAAAGCAGAGACTGTGAGTTCTAGTCCTATGCAAGAAAGGAGCTGGGTGACTTTGGACCATTGATTCTCTCTCAGCCCAGCTCACCTACAAGATTGCTGTTGTGGGAAATTAGAAGGTGAAATACATCCACATATTAGTATATCCACAACCTTGCCTTATTTATAAAAATAATAAAGGCAAAATTAAAAATTAAAAAACCCAACCCTGGCAGCCAGTGGAATATTTTCAGGGTGAAATTAATATGTTTGTGGTAGACTGCCCAGTGTGGCGATATAGCTGTTGTGTCTCCTATATTTGCATTAGATCCATCTTCCAAGAATAGCCTTATGGACAATGCATGCAGTGATTGAATTTTCTAGCTAAATGAACTCTGACCAGGAAAGCTATAGTCAATAAACCACTAGGAGCTGGGAAAACGCACAGCTTGCTGTGGAGGCTATTTGTGTCTCCATTGGCTGCGATGAAGATAGGGAGAACTGCAAATTTTAAATCAGGAGGGGAAATTGCAAGCCCATCCAGTTGTCATAATTCATAGATAAGAGGCAATCTGTTAACAATGCTTCCAAATGAACGGCATTGAGACTCAGCTGGTTTGCCTTCATCCAGCTCACCTGCACATCCTCATATCATCCTCTCCTGACTCAAGTGCTAATACAAAATATTGGGGTCGCTGAGGGTTACTGGCATAAATGATGAAACGTCACTTCCGATTTCCAAATGACCATCTTTAACAGCTTGAATCTCAAAAATGTCATGGAACTCTATGGAGCTTAACACTTAATTGTAATGAGGCTCTGATATAAACTTCCATACATGTTACTCATTATGCTGGGCATAATGGGGGAAAGATAGATCTTTTTGTGTCTATTGCAGAAAAAATAATAATACAGATTATGACTCGGATCTTCTGCCATAGAGAAAAAACATCTCAGTGAAACTGAGCATCCAAAGCTTGTTTATTTGTTTGTGGCAAAGAATATGATAGTTCATTGGCTCATGGTTATCAATTTGTCATTCATAATACATGGAAAGCTTACGTCTACCAAGTTCTCCATCTGATTACTTCAGATGTCAAGCCATTCATTCCCAAGTGATATCTTCAAGGTGATTGAGGTTATGATGGGCGGTAGCAAATGCCTGGAATCTTAAAATTTCAGATATCTGATGCCAACAAAATATTGAAGAGGAAATTTAATTTCTTTCAGCAAATCCATAAGGCAAATGTCAACTCAGTTAAAACCACCTTTAAATAGAATTTGTTTTTAGCTCAGTAGATAGGAAGAGTTGTTATCTGAGTCTGCTGAAGGACATCTGGCAAAAATTGCACAGCATTTTCACAATTCCCACCGTTTTGTTCAGGTAACATTAGCTAGCTTTTCCACTTTAAAAAAATTGGTGAGACAAAGGGACAAAGAAGTCATTTGCAATCTATCCAAGCTAAATTCAATTTAAATGCAATTAAATATTAAACAAATTATGATTATTACTCCCCATGCGTATAATAATTTTCTCTTTCTATTAAGGCCTGGTACACCCTATGATAATTAGAATGATGTAGTAAAACCACGATCTCCTGATTTAGGAGTATCATCTCTAAGTACAATTGAGGTTAGCTCTAATTCTGTAATTTTCGGCTTAATTAGGAAACAGTCTGATGTTACCAAACACCCCATTCATACAAATATGCATATTATACACATACATGACAAGCCCAGTATGCAATATAACTTGCATATGGAATTGATGGTAATTTTGTTTTCCTGCATCTTTATTTTGCTACAATCTGTTCATTTCATTCTTGCTATTGTAGTTTTAAGAAGTAAAATGTCTTCTTGTTGTATGTATGTATGTATGTATGTATGTATATATGTATGTATGTATGTATTTATATCTCACACTTCTTAATTGACCATTTCCCTTAGAGACAGGCTCTGGACAGTATACAATTTAATCAATAAAATTAAGCATTAAAAAAAATAAAAACTTTTTAAAAATATAAAACAACATTATAAAATTACACAAGATGGAAAATTCCAAGATGGGGAGGTTAGCAGTTGTTAATACAGGCAGATGGGGGGGATTCTCATGAGGTCAACCAACCCCATGGTTGTGTGGAGCCCCTGTGTCCTCCATGCAAGGCTACACAGCCATGTTTTGACCCCTTTGCAGAAGGTCAAGAGATTGGGGGCTTTCCTCACCTCTGAGGGAAAGATGTTCCACAATGCAGTGGCAGTGGCAGAAAAGGGTCTCTTCCTAAACCCCACCAGTTGAACTTCTGTGACTGATTGGGTCTGTAGCATGCCTTCCCTGCCTGACCGAGTGGGATGGGCTGTGTGATGTGGCGAAGCTGCTTCCGCAAGTAACCTGGCCCTTCTTTGGGCACTCAGTATGGCTCACAAGGCCGCATTTTGTACCAATTGAAGATTCCGGATACTTTTCAAGGGTAGCCCCATTTAGAGCGTGTTGCAGTAGTCCAATTGGGAGATGACCAGGGTATGAATGACCTGTTTTACTCACAGTCCTGCTTTTAGAAAAGGGCTAGACAACAACCCTATTGGATCTTTGTTTAAAAGGTATTTCCTTCTCCTAAACAGAAAAAAAGATTTGCCACGGGCAGGCAAAAATATTTGAAGGAAGAGCGAATGGGTTGATAGAAAGGGGATTACCAAGAAAATAATGGTTAGGATAGATGAAGATTCTGGAAAAAGGAGAGAGAGAGATGGGAAATTTAAAAGTAAAAGGCAATGTATGAAGTGTAATATACATGTGGTGGAAACTGGGTGTTTTGTATAGATAGATAGATATGGAAAGATATAATAAACAGTGTTTTTGCAACTAGATTTAGTTACTTTAAAAAAATTGGAATGTTGTTTATTTCTTTGCCTTGCTTAGTTCCTGCATTTTATCCAGCATTCTTATGCCAAAAGGGAATAGAATGAGAGATATGTATATCTACATGTACGGTATGCATGTTTGTTTGTTTTTATAGAGAAAACAAAGGGGAAATGGTAGGTTAGAATGGTCTGATATGACACCTTGCTTGGAATGGTGTCATATGCTGTATCTGTTTAAAAGAAGGACTGTTTCAATGAACAAAGAATAATGGAATAGAAGAAGAGCATAGAAGGGAGATAGGTTGTCAGGTGTATTATTGGCAATGGAAGATAGAAGCCAAGGAAATGAATACCTTGAGTTGAGAAGCGAGACCCTGCTGTCTTGCTTATTTTGGACAATCATCATTTCCTGCAGGGAGCATCTGTGCTGTGAAAACTATCTTAAAGGAGAGGTAGGAAGAATGTGCTGTGATTGCTTGAGGATATAACTTTTACCTGGATTAAATTTAATTGGTTTTCTATTATAATTTCTAGCAGCATTGCATTGTTATTATCTTCCCAGGTTATCCCGCTGCAAACTTAGGAGTTGTTGGAAATGTTGTATTTCATATTCTCTGGATATGCAAAGTTTCATTTAAATTGCAGTTCTCCAGGACCAACTGAATGAAACAGTTTTATGGGACAACAATTCATTGGACAAGAATCATCATCCGCTTTTAACAACCCCATAATCCCTTGCTGGGTGGAGTCTGGGCAACTGAATGGAGCTGAGTGTTTACTGGCCGGATGCCCTTCCTGTCGCCAATGCAGAGTTTTCTTTCAGCAGATATATTCTCAGTGTGCCCAGAGAGAGAAATATCTGCCTCTACCTAGGATCGAACTCACAGCCTCCTGATTGTGAGGCGAGAGGTCCACCTCTAGGCCACTGCACCACTAGTTCATTGGACAAGAATGTCTCTCAAGAATTTGGATCAAGTAAAAATGTTGTACTGTAATAACAAGGGTGAATGACACGCTTAAGAACAACATGAAACAATAGGTAGTATTGCTGGGGGCTGCAAATGTGCAGATACACACACATGTATACACACACCCACAGACGCCAATAAATACATCTTCACATCATCAGGGAGAGAGTTTTGAAAGAGGAGAATCTATCAGCCAGCATGGCTGGTGATCACTAACATTTTCTAGCTCACTACAGGTAGTTCTCGACGTATGACTGTCATGGAGCCTGCCCATAATGGTTGTAAAGCAGATCACCCTTGTGACCAACCTGATCTTATGACCTTTTTTTGCAGAGGTTGTAAAGTGAATGCCATGGTCGTAAAGCAAACCTACTGTTTGCTATGGGCCAGTTTTGCAAAAAACCAAAAATAAATGCTGATCTTCAGCAAAAAAGTAGTAAAATATGGTTACATTACAGCAGGATGCTGCAAACAGCCATAAATGTGGGCTGGCTATCCAATGGCCGACATGCAGTCACGTGTCTTTGGAGAGGGGAGGGCAACCATCGGAACTTTGGAACTGTACCCAAGGGGATGGGTCCATTATAACTTTGAATAGTTGTTAAGCGACTGGCCATAAGTCAAGGACTACCAATAGAATCGTTCTGTGTTCTTGCTCTTATTAGTAACAGGAAAGCAAAAAAACCAAGTCTGCATATGGGGTAAGGGGTGGTGGTTTTCCTTATCTTGATCAAGTTTTGGAAATAATGTCCTATTTCCACTATCCACACACAAGAGGAGGAACAGAGAATTCTGCAGGCCACAGGGGGAGCGGCTAGTTTGTGTGTGGCCCATAAGTTGTCAAAACGAACACACTACTAGCAAAGGAACTAATGAAATAATGTATACTGTACCCTATTCAGATTTTCCTAAAATTAGAAAAAATGAAATCAGTTTTGTAATGTTTCTGGAAATTGTTCTGGGTGATAGTGTATGATCATTGAGTTAGCTCCAATTAACGTCTGAAGGAATTGTTATATCATGTATAATATATGCTGTCACTTTTTGCTCTTCACTGTTTAGCATCCTGCAAGATTAGGGAGGCATATGAAAATTATGAATTAATCACTAAAGAAACCAATAACCTGAGCAGAGAGGGTGTTCCACATGTGGGACACTATTATTTATGATTTGCTGATTCAGTAGATTTATGCAAAGGGACAAACTGAGGATGGGTGTGAAAAGCTTTCTTTGCCAGTGGAAAATAAAATTAGCATGAAATCTTAAACATCTGGGCCAACTAATAATAAAATAGAAATTCATCCTTAAAATGCTAACTTAGGGTTAACTTCCACTTGTCTCAAAAGGCTTCTGAATAAACATGCACCGGACTGTGCTACAAATTATGTATGCCCTATTTACAATAAAACAGAGGCATTATAAGCCAAGAAACCAATTAAGCAGTGTTTTAGTGACTAGTAATAACTGTTGTGAATAAACTGGAATGAATTATTCAGGGGAAAAAAATCTTCCCCTAAGTCAAATAGATAAGCAGGATTAAGATGCTGCATTCAGTTACTCAGGTAAAGCTGTGGATCTAATGATAGCAGTTAAGTTGTTCTTGATATTCCCTGATATAAATGAGATTCCAGTCAAAGCTGACTGTTTCTAATTAAGCCTAATATTTCCCTGGTGAGCCGTTATAATGTCTTAAATTCTACAGTGCTTCGGGGAATCACTATGTTACCAAAACTGCAAAAGCTGTTAGGTCTACGAATACAGTGGTGCCTAATAATTGCTATCTAAATACAATACTGAAGGGCCACTATTCTACTTAACTGAATGCAAGCCACCTGTCACTCAGGAGGAAAGAAAATGAAAGTGTGTTGCATATAAAAATTCTTATTTCAGAATGAGCACATATATGTGTATCTTCCTTGCATACACTTGTGTGTTTATGTGTGTGTGCAGTTGTATAGATACCTGAAATAACTCTGTATATAACCATACCAGGAATAAAACATTTGGAAGTTAAGCTAATTTTTCTTCCAGATTGTTCAATATCTAACTCCTAACCAATTAACCAACCTCTTAAATTGAAATATGTTTATTTATGTTCTGGGCACATGACTATTTGAAGGAAATAATGTCTAATATGCATTTTAATGTGAATAGGGATACATTTGTAACTTAATCCTTTAAAGGACATACAATTGTGCATGAATGGCCTATTTATATACATGATATTGATGCAAAACAATCTCACAGGTATTATATGGTGCTACATGTTATTTTCTAAAATGGAAGCTGAAACCCCACCAAAAGCAGATTAAATTTTATTCCTGTATATAATTAGGAAACCGAGACAACCATTCCATGTTAAAAGATAAATTGTTTTGGGAAAACAAACAATTTTCTCTGTGAATGGGAGTCTTGTCTGAAGTTGGGTAGGATGAAATGACTCCCCAGACCAAGATATTTTGAAGTCCTTTTGCAAAATAAGATCTCGGTTTAAGATTTACTGACTTTCGTAATAAAACCTAATGTGGGCGTAGCATTTGAAGGTCTCCTCTCTCTTTCCAAGCTAGTTAGGATGAGGGAAACTGCCACATCATATCACTTCTCTGAAAATATCCACATGCTAATTAACTGTGCAGCTCTTTGGATTTGAAGAAAAAAAAGTGTACTAGAGCTATGGAAGCACAACCTGTGATTAACATCTTAAAACAATTGCATTTTATCCTGGGACATGTTTGATTGAAAGAATGGCTGACAGATATCATGCATGTGCCCACGTCTACTCCAAAACACCTGCTCCCCTGCTATCTAATTGGCATCCCCCTCACCCCACCCCTGATTGACTGTCATGTCTGCCCTGATAATGAAACAATGATTCCCTGAAAATCTTTTTATTTGCAGAGCTACAGGTTGGAGTGGAATTTAGTTCAGGCTTATTATGGTATTAACCGATACTGGAATGGAGGTTCATGCGCAGCAATGTGAGTGGTCCTTCATCTCAGCAGATCAATTTCATGTTATAATTATATCTTCAGATGCCCATTCTTACCCCATAGCAAAATCCAGGCTTTTGATACCCTGTGTTTAAAGAGAAAAATTAAGCTACAGAGGAAATATGAGAAACAATGCCATTTCAATCACATGTCACTCATATCCAACTCTAAATTTGTTGATTTAGGAGAGAAAATTGTTACCATGTTTCCCCGAAAATAAGACCCTGTCTTATATTTTTTTGAACCCTGAAATAAGCGCTTGGCCTTATTGCCATGCACTCAAAAGTCCAACTGGGCTTATTATCAGGGGATGTCTTATTTTGGGGAAAACAGGGTAGTAGGAAATTAGAAACTCCATGCTTCATACTTAACCTACTAGCTATCTAAAACTAGAGAAGGAAGACCAATGTAGAGTATGCAGTCTTAAAAATATCTTTATTGATTGTTGGGTCGGAAGCCCATGGCTTGGATTTAGTGCATTCTTTCTGCTAAGAAAAGACTTCTTCAATCCATGCAGCTTTTCTGTTGGCAGAATAAGGTTTCTTTCTTCACTAATTTCCCCCTAAATCCCTATTTTTCCAATAACTGCTTTGGGAGTTTGTGGGAACCTCTAGAATGATGGAGGAATATTGCCTTCTCTGCTCTCTGCCAACAGGGGCATTCTGAATGGAATGCTTTTGTCAGAGAAAAACACCAACAATTGTATTTAGGTGTTAGTAAGAATCAGAGGTGGGTTCCTCCCAGTTCGGACTGGTTCTATAGAACCAGTAGTAACTTGGCGGCCTGGGTCTCTAGAACCGGCAGCGACCCACGCCTGCCACACCCCCGAACCGGTTATTTTGGCGGCGCCATCTTGTTTTTTGCTTCTGCGCATGCGCAGAAGCTTTTTTTAAGCACTGCGCCCACGTGAAGCGCGCACAAAGTGTGCGCGCCCCCACGTGGCGTGACACTGAGTGAACTGGCAGCGAAGGAAACCAGAACCCACCCCTGGTAAGAATCTTTTTCAGTATTTATGTATTCTTTTACTTGCAATCCTAGTTTTTCAAAGCCTTAGTTTTCCAGATAGTAGGGGGAGATACTTGAGTTTAATAAGATATCAAATGACCTGTTTTATACCTGTTCTTTTTATTTTAGACAGCTGAGCTGTTAAAGGTCTTCGCAACTTTGCAAGGTTCTGCAGAGGAATGTCTTTGGATCTCAGATTGGAGATATGAGAGCAGTAATCTTTTCTTTTTCTTCAAGGAAGTATTGACTCCTGACAACAACAATTTTTATTTTTGGAATTGGGTTGCCATTGCCTTCTTCCTAAGGCTGAGAGAGAATGACTGCCCAAAGTCACCCAATTGGCTTTGTGCCTAAGGCAGGAGTAGAATTCATGGTCTCCTGGTTTTTTGGCCCAGTGCTTTAACAATTACATAAACTGGCTCTTGAGGGCAGTAATAGTAGGTAGTAATCCATCTGTAATAACTGAAGAAGTTCCTGCTGTGTTTCCTTGTCAAACTGAGCTTCAGTCTTCATTTCAAACCAAAACATGCATGCAAGAATCTATCAAGCTAGCAATACATTCCTAGTTTTCTTCTATGTACCAAATATGTTGATAGGGACTACAGATATACTATATAAAATAAACTATAACCATGTTAAGGTTATCAATTATGCATGGTCAAACCTGAGACCCAAAGAGGAAATAGACTTAGATAACATTTGCATACGCCAAATTGTATGTATTCAGAAATAGCTATTATTTAAATGGAAATCTGGGAAGATAAATTATGTCCAAGTGAGTTCTATGCCAGTTCAGTCTGTTGTCCTGTTGAGTGTTGAAGGAGGTCTTCGAATAGAGGACTTCTATAAAATTCTACCAGTAGATGAGAAATGGGAGGACAAGTGCCAGCTCTTTCCTTTTTGAGCAATTGAGTTTTGCAGTTATGCCATTGTGCAATGTTAATTTACTTTATGTCATTTTTACATTTGTTTTTGATCAATCATTTCTGATTATTGTGGATATTGACATAATACACACTTGGCTTTAAAATAAAAGAGTTCTTTTCTGCTGGATAGTTAATTGCTTTACTCAAGTACAAATGAAATAAATTATTTTCAAACTGCAATTTTCAATTCAAGGAAACACTGCCTAATAAAAGGTGTTTGGGTTTTTCTTTTGTTTGAAAGATTATAATGGGTTTATAATTATAATATAATTTCAATCAGTTACTGAAGTCTATCTTAGCTAGTGATAAATGGTAGGACTTCAGTTCAAGAGTGAGGAAACTATCCATTTTTCTGTTTTCAAGTTTTCTGTCAGACAACTGCTTGGGTTTCCAGAAATGCAAATGAATGATACCAATAAGTAATGTTTGTTGAGAAATTTGTCCTGGATTAGATATTCTAGATTTGGAATGTGTTGGGATTTTTTGGTTGTTGGTGGTTATATGCTGTTTTTAAAATTTGCAATGTTTTAGTGTTATTTTTGAACATTGGCAGTTACAACCTTTGCAAATTCATCTCTCACATCAATCTGATATTCATTGTGCAGTTACCAGGTAGTTCTGAGTATGACATACAAGAGTTTTTTCCAGATTATTCATTTGTCACTGCTTTGCAACTGAATTTGAGACTAAACAATCTAGATCATAGTGTACTATAATAGCAGTTCATCTCTGAAGACCAAAGAAAACAATTGCTTCTAGCTTCCAGCACTTTTTCCCAATATATGCAGCATGCTGACTATAAAACTGACAAAAGATATGAATGTGCTTGTTAGGCTTCATTGGATGTCTTACTCTAAATGCCTAAAATAGTTTTGTATAATTAATGCAATTTTGGTTCAATTGCACCAGGGAGTACATACAGATGCATGACAGGAAATTAATAAATGATGTTGCAATAGATGCATTAATGAATTCTTGCATTATGATGATCCAGCAGATATATTGGCTTTTTAAACATGAAAGGAGTCTTCACTTATTACTATAGTTTAGAATACAGGTAAAGAAGGGAGCATGTGCATCTAGAATTCATGTAAACTGAAATGTGAATTCTAACAAAATTCAAGACTGTGAAAATTACAGACATTTGCCTCTATTTCCATATTCCATATACTTTTATGGATAAGAATTGATTCATTTTATTGAGTTTTTTTAGACTCTTAACTGTTGTATCTAATCTTTACTTTAAGAAGAATTCAGATAACTTTAAACAAGTTCAGAGAAGACGATCCAATATGATCAGTGGACTAAAAATAATACAAAGTGAAAACTAATTTATGAATAGATACTGAAGGAATTGGGAAAGTTTGACATTATTAAATGAAGATATGATCATAAAGAAATGTTCCTTGTTAGTCTGGAACAAGAAGAAAGCCAAGGAAAAAGCTGACTCAGTGGTTGGAAAAGATGGCAAGATGGAGATGGGCAACAGGGAGAAAGCAGAACTACTTAATTCCTACCTTGCATCTGCCTTGGCAAACACAGTCTGACTTGTCAGAAGTAGCACCGTGGGAGAAGAAGACAAATGTAGATCAAAATAGGTAAGGATTTGATGATAAAACAGCTAATTATGATCAATCAAGTCAAGTCCCCTGGACCAGACAGATTATATTCCAGGATGTTAAAGGAACTGGTGTGTTAGCTCAGAGCCACTGATTGAAATTTTTGAGAAATCTTGGTGTCCAAAGGAAGTACCAGAAGACTAGACAAGAACCCAATGCTGTTCCAATTTTTTTAAAAAATAGGAAAAGCAGTTCTGGGAAACTACTAGCCAGTATGACATCAATACCTGAGTAAATCCAATGAGTTTGCAAGCCCTTAGAAACAAACAGTGATTACCAGAAGCCAGCATGGAGTTGTTAAAACAGTTCATGCCAGACAAGTTTTCATTGGTTTTTTGACAATGTGACTAGATTAGTGGACCAAGGGAATGTTGTGGATACAGTGAATTTAGATTTCTGTAAATCAGCTAATGAAATAGATCACAAACTCCTGTTAATAAATTGGAACCATGTGAGATGGATGGTTCCACTACCAGAAGTATTCATGATTGGTTGAACAACTGTAGCCAGAATTAGGACCTTAATAGATCTATGTCCATATGGAGCGAGTACGTAGTGGGGTACCTCAGGGTTTGGTCCTGAAACCAGTACCTTCTAACATGGCCTAAATGATAAGAAATAGAAGAGGTCTTACATTTGTGGATGACATAAAACTGGAGAGGGGGATCGCTAACACCCCAGAAAACAGGCTGAAGATTCAAAATGATCACGACAGAGTTGAACACTGGGCCTATCACACAAAATGTGATTCAGTGGGGAGAAATGTAAGATTCTGCCCTTAGGCAGGATATTCCATAAGCACAAGTACAAGATAAGCAGTGCCAGCTTTAGCATTTGTACTTGCAAAGGCTCTTGGTAGACCACAGGTTAAGCATGACCCAACAATGTGTTGTACCTGCAAAGAGCCAATGCAGTTTTCACCTGCATCGAGGTACAGTGTCAAGATCACAGAAAGTTATAGTACCAAATGACGGTGAATATATGTGTCCTAGGACAATGTTACAGGATCCAATCTGTCACTGGGCCCAGAGGTTTAGTCTTCCAAGCTTTTGGACTCATGCTGGAGCCCAGGATTCTGCTTCTTCTTCTCCAAAAAGCTTCTTCTGTACAGAACTAAAGAAGCTTCTTGGATGAGAAGCAAAACGTCTTCAAGGGAAAACAAAGAAAATCCAGTTGCCTTTTGAAAAAGCACCTTTGGGACAATTAAGGAAGTCAGAATCTGAGTGAAAAGGGAAGAAACAGTAGAAGAAGGTTGACAGTGGAGCCCATTACCCACAGAGTCGAGGGTTCTCTTGTTTTAGATGTGTTGAAGTTAGAAGCCTTCTCTAATGAAGGCTTTATTTAGATTCCTTCGCTTAGCACAGACTTATATTTATTGGCCTAAACAGACTTTTTTATGCTTCAATTCAAAGATTCTAGTTGTTATTAGGGCAGATATTGGAGAGCAAGTAATGAATGTATCATTGTTTATATATAAGCAGGTTGAGGTTTGGTGCTGAGAGGGGACATTATTCATTATTTTAAACAATAGAAGGCTGCAGGGTTAAGTTGTGCATAACTGAATTGAGGTAACTATCTGACTGACTGGTATGAGCTCTTCTCATAACTGTCCTTGAGTTGACAGTCATAATACTTTCAAAATCCTTCTATTTTAGTTCACGGAAATGAATTAGCGGAAAATAGCATTGCCACAATAATCCTGACTGTCAGCTGTAACATGCTAATTTCCATAATTTCCATGGGGTCATTCAGAATAGTAATATACCTAGAAAGCTATTTAAGATTTTTAATGTGTGAAACCAATTGACCAGAGTGGTGTTTTTCCCCACTGCCTTTCCAAGTTAGGAGTGATAAACGACAAGTGTACAAATTTACCAACTGTTTGCAAAAAAAAAAAAAGTATGCACATTTAAAGTAGGACTGATTTTTTTCTCTCCTTTTTTTGTCACTAGGCTAATCAAAGGGGTTGAATGGTTTTTGGTTTTTGGCCAATACAGGAATCTCTTGTGATGTATTGTTATACCCAGAAAATATTTTTTTTAAAATGAGAATATAGATGTATTTCCTAGTTGATTGAATTCTGCCTATGGTGGAATTTGTATGTAGTTCCATTAGGCTTGATTATATGAGGTAGTAAAATATGCATGTTTTATTGCAATCATATTCCTGATTGATTAGTACAGTTATACAAATCTTGCAAAAATATTAATAACACTCTTGTTGAACCTGAAATAAAGCCAAACATTGTAAGCTACCTTAAGCTTACGATGCTGTGTTGTAATAAGCCATTTATATTCTTTGTGGGAGGAGTATGAGCTTGATAAAAGGAGTTGTTTGTTACGATTATGCACACTTAAAAATGGTTCAGAACATGTCTTTGGAATGTGTTTATTCTCAAATAGATCTTAAAGAAGTTATAACTTTTTAAAAAGAGTTCCATGGAAAGCTAAGAAAAGTTGGGCTACTTTAATGAACAGCAAAAGGGTTTTGTGCTGATATCACCCTTAAATCTGAAACATTTTTTTTCAATCCATCTTTGAAGCATGCACCACCATGTTGTTTACTATATTGTTTACCATTTGCTCACCACCAAACAGTATAGATAATCTGGAAGATTTACCACATAGGCACCTCATGATTCAGGTTTCTCTGCTCTGCTTAGTGTAACTCATGGCACATGACGACAACTACATTGTTCAGGTGTGGGTTTGTTTGATTTTGCTTTATTATTGTTTATTCGTTAAATGTATGTTCCACTTTTGCTCCATGAGCTGAGAATCTCTCTTCATTTTTATCCACACGGCAGCAACCCTGTCAGGTACATTGGATTAAAAGGGAGAGTTTCAATGACTCAGTCATAAACCAATATAGACCAGTCTTAGACCAATCAAGTAAAGATCTACTTACTGTATATTCTATACAGTATGTAAGAAATGGATGTTAAATCATAATGGAGAATCAAAAGTTGGGGTGGTGGTGAAGACTTGTCAGAGATCACATTGCTTAATAACCATAGATATATAAAGAATTCATTCATTCAGCCTTGAGTTTGCTGCATTCCAATTTCTTGGTTGTGTTCTGTTTCTTCCTAAGTTATGGAACATGAAGACATCACTGGACATCTGAATCTCATGGGTCACCAATTTTATATATTGCCTGATGTGGAAAAAGTACAGCATGAGTTAAAACTGAGATGGAAAACAAAAGTAACATAGTTAGGGATCTTGTTATCTGGGAGTCAATGCAGCACATTTAAGATGCATGTTACTTGTCTTACACAGGACAGCACAAATTGTAACTATTTGACATTTCCTTAGGTGCTGAACCAGCTTGATTTTAGCTGACTGCCTTCCCTGGCCATCTGGTGAAATGCCATGAAAAGACTTCATAGGGGCTAATTATTTCCTAAATTAATAACATTGACAGGTTTGCTGTGGTATAGTGTTTCTGTGGGATGTGATGCAGCTACTAGCCATTCAGTGTGAGAGTTGTAGCAGTTGTGAGATTTCAAGACTTCACCATCTATGTACAGCATTTCTAAATCACAAAATATGCATCACGCACATCTGCGTTTGCTCATCCAGAACTGGGGTTGTAGAAATTGTGCTACATACTGCCAACATTATTGGCTTCTCCCACAGTGTCTAACAACCATCATGGATGTTTCTGCTGTCTTTAAATGTATAGCAATCTTCTCCAAGCAGGTGTTTTTCAAATATGTTGGCCTACAACTTTCTTTATTCTTAGTGCAAATTATCATGCAGGCCTCGAGTGACAGGCACTGTATTCCAAAATTGCCAATGCGTGCCAACTGGAAAAGGCTGGTCAGAACAATATAGATTTTCTTACAATTATAATATCTTTTTCTGTAGTTATGCTACTTCTGAAGAATACAGTCTCCAGAACTCTTTGCTAGTATTAATATTGGCTCATGTTTAAAAGTGAATATAAATGCTCACTGAATTCAACATGACTTACTTTTAAATAGACATACCGTAGGTTGTGCTACAAAACATTTGTTATTACTATTGTATATCATCTTAAGTTGCCTTGCCATTCTGTTTAGTTTACTGTTATTGGTGTTATCAAGCCAATTTGGAAAATAAATAGTGTGAATATGCCTAACTTTTAACTTAGCTGGCCCATATGACTTTGCCTTCAATAATGGTTATCATGTTGCATGTCTATGATTATATTCTTTCTTACGAAAGGAGCAAATCTAAACTAAACCAAAATCACACCGGGGTTTAGTTTTGTTATTTTTTTTATCTCTGGACAGAAGTTGTGAACAATTAATACTATAGTAGTTTAAATTTTAAACTAGTTAGCACTGCAGACTGCGAACACCAGAAGTCTTAAACAAATCTGCATCTATCATTACAGACACATGCAGGATAGTAGAGAGGAATTAATATTCACATTATATGTAGACAATGCTAGTCATGTTATCCACAACAAAATGTTAAATATTTTAGATATATTCCAGGTGTTAAGGTAAGAACATCCTCAAGCTGTATTGGTGATTTTATGGACCTGTTCATGTAATTTTTTATGTAGTAATATAAAAGCAGTTTGCTATTGTCATGTGTCATCATTTTTTTTCAGTATCATTTTTTGCTCTACAGTTCTAATATTTCCTGGCTCTCTTATCAGCTTTTTGAAAATCAGTCAGTATAAATTGACTGCCACTGTTGGGTGTAGCCTTGTAGACAGTATTTATACAAATTAATGTTGTAGATCTTCAACTACTTCTAGTCATATATAGATGTCAAGACGAAGATTTTTATTAGATGCATTCAAATCAGATGTAATTTTATTCAGATGGGAGATTTAAAGAGGTGTGATCTGGGGCATGTATGCAATTTGACATTTGAGATCTCATATAAAGAAAGATTTTCTATAAGCCATGATTGGAAAGCATCAAAATACTTACAGCTGCTTCATTGTTTGCTAGAAGAGAATGAAAAGAGCTGGAATGGTTACAGGACTTGTGGGGGAGGTAAATAATGCCACATGCATGCTGACTTCACCACACAAATCATGCAACTTATGCAGACATTATAAACAATGACATAGTAACATGTGTCATTTTTATATTGTGGGGTTTTTTGGGTGCTGCTGTGGGCGGTGAATAGTTTTGAAGTTATTCTGCCAGTTTTCAATTGAAAACTTTTGCACAATTTCAGTGCAATGCATTTTTAAACAGTTCCCTGTAATGTTTCTCTTTCAAGGCAGAGATAATAAGAATTAAACAAGGGTAACACAACAGCCTCCAAAGTGTTCAGCAACCAGAGAATATGCTGAGCCACTGAAGAAATTCCCTTACTCTAATTTAAAAACAAATCTTCAAAAACTTCAGCTGTTATTTTTTTCCCATTTTCTTCTCTGAAATATTAGGGTCAACGTGTTATTGAAGAAACAATAACTGGTTTGCTCTTGTGTGGTGTAGCTTTGCTGATCATTAAGTTGTCCAGGGTACAGGGGTGAAATTCAGCAGGTTCTGACAGGTTCTGGAGAACCGGTAGCGGAAATTTTGAATAGTTTGGAGAACCGGCAAATACCACCTCTGGCTGGCCCCAGAGTGGGGTGAGAATGGAGATTTTGCAATATCCTTCCCCCATGAGTGGGGAGGGAATGGAGATTTTGCAGTATCCTTTCCCTGCCACGCCTACCAAGCCACGCCCACAGAACCGGTTGGGAAAAATTTTGAATTTCACCCCTGCCAGGGTACCAAGAGATCATTGGCCATAGAACTTAGTACTTAGTGACATCCAAATTTTGGCTTGTTGGCAATATTATGAGTCCATTAATTATTTAATTAATTCGCAGAAGCAGCAGAATGGCTGTGACAATGAGATGCAATATTACACCGATAAGAAAGATGCATAGAAAAACTGGCAGAGGAAAAAAGTACTACTCATAAACTTGCACCTGTTATAGTAAACATTTGGAGCCATGCCTGTAAATGTTAGTCTGGCACTCATTCACTAATTTATCAAGAGATAAATAAACTGTCCTAATTTGCAGTTTGGATTTTGCAGGATATTCGGAATACTGAGAAGTGAACAGAGTTGATTACTGGTTGATTGACTAGACCAGGGGTGTCACTCAATTTCATTGAGGGCCACATCAGAGTTGTGTTTGACCTTGGGGGCCCAACATGGGCGTGGCAGGGTGGGCGTGGCCAGCTCGACGTCACTCGTGTTGGGGGAGACGGTGGTGGGCCGAGCACTTTGCCAGCGAAAATGGGCTCCCGAGTTCCGTTTTCGGCTGCGACGGCCTCCAGTGCCCTCTGCCCTCTGCCAGTGAAAACAGAGCTTGGGAGGGGCGCCCACGGCCCTGATGAGCTCCATTTTCGGCTGTGATGGGCTCCTAAAACCCTCTGCCAGCAAAAATGGAGCTCGGGAGGGCCCTCCCAAGCTCCGTTTTCACTGGCAGAGGCACCGCGGGCCGGTCCTTCGCTGTTTCCAGGGTGAACTGGAGCACCCCCCGGGCCGGATCTGGGCCCCGGGCTGGATCTGGGCCCCGGGCCGGATCTGGCCCCCGGGCCTTGAGTTTGACACCCCTGGACTAGACTATCTCAATGTATACAACTTGATCTCCCAGTTCTGTTTGCAAATTCAGCACAGAAATATAGCATCCCATTAGCACAAAACAGAACAAATCTAAAGCCTGTGGCTGAACCCGTGAAAGAATTTGAGATCTGAGGACCTGAATAAAGTCCCAGCTTGATAAAATATTTAATAAGGTAGCAAACCCCATTGGCTGATTACTCATGTCAAACTCAGAGTGCTTATCACACCGCTCAGCTCTGCATTCTTTCTAAATGGGAGTGAAGGTGCAACTTGTAGATTGTGTGTAAAAACCCCAGAAGGGACACAAAAATCACTGAATTTGTGCGGCACTTCAAAGGACTTACAAAATACTTTGAAAGCACCTGTTTCAATGTATTTCTTTGAAGTAAATCCCTGCTTCAAATTATAAATCTACTTTGACAGGATGATTTCAAGTGAATGTCTTCAAATCAAAACATTCCTTTGAAGGTTTATGCAGTTGACAGTCAATATTTTTGTTTGGTAAAGTGTAATACAATCGACCAACGTTAGAAAACTGGATCAACATTTTGCAAAAGCAGTAGTTAATCTTTAATAAATCTTTAGATTTATGAACCGTACTATGTAAGCTCTGAAAAGAGAATTAAGGGAGTGGTATTTTTATTTATTTCTACAAATTTAGATTTTGTTCACTTCCAATTACTTTCAATAACTACATTATTTTGCTCTTCATTGAAATGGCACACATCTGGAATATAAATATGCTCATTCGTAAACTGGATGGGGATTGCAAATGACTAGAAATGATACTGGGAATTACAGCTTTATCCTTTTTTCTTTTGACCTCCATTGGTATTTTTTTACTTCAAGGTCTTTTAGCACCTGAGGTGTATAAAAAGTGGTTGGACAAATTCCTGCTGTTTCTTAGGTTATTGAAACAGATGCCATCTTATCTAGTAAAAAAATGGAACATACATGCAGAGAGGCAACACATATTTTAAACGACCTATATTCATTTGATAAAATAAAAACATAGCCTAATGGTAGAGCTGGAAAGATTGCTACTTTGGGTGAGAACCCCCCCCCCCAGAAAGCACCCATAAAGCCTTAGCTGTACACAGACTTGGGCCAAAGTGCAAACTCAGTGATTCTTTCACAACTGGGATTAGGAATGCTCAACCTTCAGTGGCTTTCCAGCTGGCTGGGGAATTCTGGGAGATGATGTTCACACATCTTAACATTGTGAAGGTTGAGAAACTCTGGTCTAAACATTCAAGAAAAGTGGAGTTTTGCAAAAGGAAAAAACTTATTAATGCAAATAAGTAATTTTTAATAGTGCATTCCCACCCTCCAAATAACCTTAAACTGTTTTTCAATTATATATTTGCATTTTGTTACTTGTATTTTGTTTTGACGTGTCCATAAGTACATGGTTTTACATGCTTGCTAGCCATGAGAGGAGGCAAGGTATTAGGAGAGTCAAGCAAATCCCATATTTTTGAGTTTCACTCTTTTCTTACGACACTGTAAAGTTCACATACTTTAATAATCCCTAATCTGATTTGTTTGCGTTTATGTTTGCTCAGTATGTTGGGGTAGCCAGGTCATTAATAGTCTGTAATCTGTGTTTGTGAACTGTGGATTATTTTTTTTAGGAGAAACCATGACTTAGTGTGAACTCAACTGTTGTTAAACCTAAATAGGCAGGCTTGGAACCAGACATGTAGGTAATCAGAAGAAGAGTACAATATTCATGAAAATAAGACATTTCCAATCCTTCCTTGTTAGGAGAAAAAATGACTACTCTCACGACAAGAATTTAGTTCTGCTATCATATGCTCTAATCTTGATGGCTCATCCCCCAAATGCAACTTGTTCAGAAAGATGGGGATCCCACCAGTTCAATCCACAACAGGTTCAGACCAGGCACAAAAGCAAGGAGGAAAGCTTTTGTTTTCATAGAGCTGTGAATGCAAGCTATATTCCAATAATTCTATTGATGAGATTTTTAGAAGAATATTTTCAGAACAGTTGACCAGCTAATGAGCAAATATTTTCTTTGACCCACTTGTCAAAGATACATGTCTTCTGGAAGGTTTTTAAAGACTATGATTGACACGTCTATCTCAGCGCAGGGAAGTTGTAATGCTTCATGCTTAATAATTAGACCATTATATTTCAATAGCTAAACTAATCAGCATGTACCAA
>QLTV01004098.1:1919234-1937241 GCA_003457575.1 Thermophis baileyi
ATTGCACTACCTGACTCTGTGGTTTCTTCCCCAAACCCAAAAAACTTTAACCGTAGACTGTCTACTATAGTCCTCACCCCATTCCTAAGTGGTCTTTAAGGGATGTGCATAAGCGCACAAGCGTGCCTACCATCCCTGTCCTAATGTCCCCATGTATTCGTAACCATCTCATGTACTCATAAACATGCTTATACATCTTATGTATTCACAATCATGATTATACTTTGTCTGTAATCATATATACGCTTGACAAAATAAATAAAAAAATAAAAAATAAAAAAAATAGAGCAGGGGTGTCAAACTCGATTTCATTAAGGGCCGCATCAGGGTTCTGTTTGACCTTGGGGGGGTGGCCAGGGGGGCATGGCCAGCTCAACATCACTCATGTTGGGGGTGCCTATGATGGCCTGAGCACTCGCCAGCAAAAATGGGCTCCCGAGCTCTGTTTCCGGCTGCAACAGCCTCCTGCAACCCTCTGCCAGTGAAAACAGAACTCAGCAGGGCTGTATGCAGCCTTCCCAAGCTCCGTTTTCACTGGCAGAGGCACCGCGGGCCGGTCCTTCACTGTTTCCAGGGCAACCCCATGGGCCAGATCTAAGCACCAAACTGGCAAGGTCCAGCCCGCGGGCCTTGAGTTTGACACCCCTGCAATAGAGTTTCCACAGACCCTTTTCAGACCATGGGTTTACAGGCAGGTCATTCATGGGCAAGAGAAATAAAAGAGGCAGTGAAACTGAAATGTTTTCTTCCTATCAATTTCCCTTCTATTATGGTTTGTTGGGGGGGGGAGTACTAAATAATACTGAAGAAGTTTGCCAAATCTTGCTGTGATGACCATGGTGACTCTTCTACTCACACCTTGGGTTACTACCTGTATGCAGTCAGGTCTCTTTAAGTCATGGTATGTATAAATGCAGGTAGTTGTTGTTTTCTATGATATTAGTTTTGCCCTTTTTTCCAATAATGAAACCACCCAAGGTTGGGTGGCCAAGAAATTTGATGATTCAATGATTGAACTCTAAAATTAAGAAGTAGATAGGATTAGAAATAGATTTGGGTAAATTTGAAGCTCTTATTGCAATCTGCAAATATACTCTGTCCACTGCATTTTGCTGGTCCACTAGTCACTTTGTCAAAGAATGAAATAAGATTTGTTTGGCATGATCTGTTTTTGACAAAGCCATGTTGGCATCTGGTTATAACTTTGCTTGCTTCTAAGTGTTTGCAGATTTGTTGCTTGATTATCTTTTCCAGGCTCTTCCCAGATATTGATGTCAGGCTGATTGGTCTGTAGTTTCCTGGATCTGTTTTTTCCTCCTTTTTTTGAAAATGGGAATCACATCATCTCTTTTCCAGTCCTCTGGTAGTTCCCTGGTGCTTAAAGGTGATTTAGACTGAAGTCAGAATATAAAAGGTTGAAGACAGAATATTAAAAGTTCTCGCCTTGCAATCTAAAAGTGAATGGCTTATCTATGTTCTCAAGGCATGGAGGGAGGCATTCTTAGTGGAATGTAGTGCAATTACTTTGCCTGTTAAGGGAGGGAAAGAAAATAAAGCTTCTCACTTTAATGTATTTCTTATTAAAAGGATTTTTTTAAAAAAAATCTGAGCTGGTGCCTCACACTGAACTTCTAAAAAGTCCTAAAAATCCCCAGGCTGCTTCAATCACAGTAGTATAAGGTAGCTTTCCCCAATCTGGGCGTTTCCAAATATTTTTTATTACGCTTACAATCTGTGGGTCTTCCAAGCTGAAGTCCAGCAAGCATGTAGAACATCATAGTCATGAAGACTGATATTTGGAGTCAATATGATTTAAATTAATTACTAGTTGATGTTTCATTGAATTTTCTTCATTACATATGACTACATCTGAATCAAACCAAATGGATTTTTGTAAGTATATCCTATGGACGACTGACAGGGAACTTTTCTTCTTCCCATCATTATTGTCATAAATTATATTGAAGTTCCCATTAGCCAGGCTGGATGCAGTGCCCTCAACAATCCTTTTTGGATGTTTGAATGGATGTTTATGTCCATGTGGTGATGGCCCAAAAGAAACTCTAAACCATTTGCTACTATGTTGCTCCTTATATAAGGATCCTAGGCAGACTTTCATTTATCTCATCTGGGGGGGGGGAATCAGGCAGGGGGCATGATTTCTACTTACAAGGACCCAACATATACCCCTAAAGTGCCAGTTTTGTGCTACAATCTGTACATCATTAATTAAGATCTTATGTTATTTATTGTGTTATATTTTATACTATTAGATATTTTACTGTACTGTATCTGGCCTTATGGTTGTAATAAAATGATTTGTTTTGATCTGAAATTCCATATGATCCCAGAGCCAAGAGACAGCTATAATTTGAAGCCATTTGAAACCATGCAAACGATGTTAAAACTGGACTATTCTGTGGCTAAGTCAACTGTTACAAGCCGCATCTGTTCCATGTTCTGGAACACCATCATGAGTTGTACCATAAATGAAAAATTTATGGCTATCTGGAAGCCAACAATCTGCAAACTATTCACCACTAAAAGTGTAAACTTTACTAGATAATGGTAATTTCAAAATGACGGTTGTGGCATGCCTTATCCAGAATATGCTTACTTGTACAATAGATAATTTCATCATATTTCTCTGAATATGTATTCACATATGTATTTACATTTTTATAATTCTCTGACTATGTATTTAGAGAAGAATCTTCAATACTTTTAAAAATCAGATAAACGTACCACATTAGTAATTCCCAGAACCTCTGAGATAACCCTCCCATCTCAAAGTTAAATTATTCAGGAAAAATCTAATGTTACATTCAGGTAAATACAGTGTCATTTACAGGGTTTAGTCAGGGCTAAATAGCATAGTACAATGCAGAAAAAGCAAAAGACAAGTTGGACTGTATTGGTGGATCTCTGACTGATTTATGTTAGATTAACAAGGATCTCCAAATTTGCTGAAAAAGTCTTCTCTTTGGAAAAGATGCCTAAATGGTGAATATAAGAAAGCTTCTGAATGTGTTTCTGGTAACAACACAACTTCCTTGGCTTAAAGTGAATTCATAGGCAATTTGTCATTTTTAGTGTATTGCCCAGGGCTGAAGTAACTATGAAAAGAAGAATTAACATGAATGCAGTGCCTAAATCACAGCAATTTACTTTGTCCAGAAATATGTTATATCTTAAACAAGTTATCCTTGGGCAACAATGCTATTAAAAACCGGGGACTGGGAGGCAAGAGTAAGCGTGAACTATTGCATTCTATTGTGTACGAGTCTCTCATAACCATCTAGCAGAAGACAGTAAATAGCAGGATAGTAGGCTAGAAGTATTTTTGATGTGTCTCTTCATGTATAATATTTGCATTTTTAATCTGGGTACATCCCCCTTCCTGTTTTCTTTTACAGCCATTGTGTAGGAAAACATGTCTACCGAGGCCATCCCTTAGAGCAGGGGTGTCAAACTCCATTTCATTAAGGGTCGCATCAGCGTTGTGTTTGACCTCGGGGAGGGTGGGGTGGGCATGGCCAGGGTGGGCATGGCCAGCTCAACGGCACTCGTGTCGGGGACGCCTGTGGTGGCCCGAGCATTCTGCCAACAAAAACGGGCTCCCGAGCTCCGTTTCTGGCTGTGACAGCCTCCTGCAACCCTCCTGCCACCCTCCCGAGCTCCATTTTCACTGGCAGAGGCACCGCGGGCCGGTCCTTCGCTGTTTCCAGGGTGGCCCCCCAGGCCAGATCTAAGCACCCCGCAGGCCGGATCTGGCCCCTGGGCCTTGAGTTTGACACTCCTGCCTTAGAGGGAAATTTAGGGCAGAGTTCTATTTAATGCCATCAGTCTTCCTTCAAATGTACAAAACATGCCTCCAGAGAAAAGGTTCAAAATCATAGGGCTGGATGGACCCATCATTTGGGAAGCAGGATACTGGCCTCTTAATTAGGCAGAATAAGGCAGCTCTCTAAAGGGGTCTACAAAGAAAAGCAGAATGAAAAAAACCAGGGTTTACACCCTCAGGATACATGCCTCACTCTTCCTACATCATCACATTTCACACACATTTAAAAGGGGAACAGGTTTACAGTATGATGTTGTGATTCCAACTGTCAATTTGATGGAAGGAACAAGCTCCTCTGCATCCCTTGGCAGTTATCATAGAAAAGCAGAAAATTACTAATGAATTATTGTTATTGAGTTCTTACAGGCAGGAATGGAAGCAGATGCTTTGGTGATTTTCGGATTCATTTGCCAAAATAATATACCAGTCTTTAGCTATTATAATTCTTTACTTCCCTCCATTACTCAGTGAAACCAGCCTTGCATGAACGGTTGCAGGAATTGGGTATGTCTAGTTTAATGAAAAGAAGGACTAGGGGAGACATGATAGCAGTGTTCCAATATCTCAGGGGCTGCCACAAAGAAGAGGGAGTCAAGCTATTCTCCAAAACACCTGATGGCAGGACAAGAAGCAATGGATGGAAACTAATCAAGGAGAGAAGCAACTTAGAACTAAGGAGAAATTTCCTGACAGTTAGAACAATTAATCAGTGCAACAACTTGCCTCCAGAAGTTGTGGGTGCTCCAACACTGGACGTTTTTAAGATGATGTTGGATAACCATTTGTCTGAAGTGGTGTAGGGTTTCCTGCCTAAGCAGGGGGTTGGACTAGAAGACCTCCAAGGTCCCTTCCAACTCTGTTATTTCTATTATCAGGTGTCATCCGTTGAATTGAGCAGATAATTTATATGTAAAGTTTGGACTGTATTAGGCCTAAGGATATGAAAAAATGCAAGGTATTACCGAAAGGATAGTCCAATCAATTGAAGTAAAAGTATGCAAGGCTAGTAAGACATAAGACGCTTGAGTCTCAAAAACAATGTGAAAAGTTGCTCGTTCTCAGGGTGGTATTCATAAGAAACAAAGCAAGTTGCAACTGCGATATAACAAAAATATGGCACATGAAAAATGAAATTAAGACTTTAGAATATGAAGAACAAATGTTAAAGTGAAATTAAAGCAATGGTTAGACTTCCTCTATCTTGAGTGCCACCACTAAAAAGACTTATAAACAGGAGCTGCACTCTACTTGAGAGTGACCAAGAGAAGGACTGTAATCATACCCCAAGAGCACAACTGCACAAGGCAGAAAGGGCTTTCCGAATTTAAAAAAAAAACACATTAGTGGGCTCATTTAGGGGCTAAAGATGAGTAAATGAAGATGATTAAATCTGGTTCAAGACTGGAACAGAAGCCATATTCTGGACTACAGTAAAATCTATGGCTTTTTGAAGTCCATTGCATTCCCATCATGTGAGTGATGCATTGCAGTAATCCAGATGGGAAGATTTTTAAAAATCCATGTCATAGAACCCAACCATGCATCTAATATCAACAATATACTTTCACATTAAATGATTAGGTTGGTTCTTCCAATTTGTTATTGTGGTAAATGGAACATACGGTAGTTAGGAGAGTCCAAGAAAACTGACTGGTTAGATTGGAGGTAGTTATCCTCTTTAGGTCCAATTGACCTTACAAAGCAATTGTTGTGTAAATAAAGAGCATCCCATATAAGCCATCTTAAGCAACTGGGGGAAAAACAGCCAGGATATAAATCTAATGAAAGAACAAAGTAATATATACCTACATTTGAAAAGGCATTATTTTTGTGTGTGGGAAAAACTGCTTATACCAAATTAAAATATCTCTACTACTACAAGAAAAGATATACTTAGAATGTCACCCTGAAATTAATTATCTTATTTTAAATGTTCAATTGCTGGAAATCCAAATGAGAGGAAGAGAAGAAAAGAGGAAAAATGCTATAATTGGAATTCATTGTTGTGATTTGAATCAAACCATCTGTTGTCTAGTACTTTTTCTTTAGCCTTTCTCCGACTGTTGCCTTTGGCGCTTCCATGACATCCAGTTAAGAGTCTATTTACATCTTGAGTGATTGCTTGTGTATTGGATTGGTCTGCTGTCCCCTAAGAAAAATTCCAATAAAAATAATTAATATAATCCCTTTAATTAATAGTTTTAGAATGAACAACAGAGGATAAAATGCTCTAACTAAAACTAGTATCAAAGATTTCATACACCTTACATTCTGAAAAAGACACCCAATTGATAGGTCACTAAAAGAATTGAGACCTTTATTATTTCCAAGGGGTGGAAAAATGAAAGGTGAATCCTCTGAGTACCAAGAAAAAAGTGTAAAAATTCAACACTTTTCTTTGAAAAGGAGTGTGTTCCATAGCTTTGATGCTCATAGTTTCCCTTGCTACTAATATTGTGTTGAAGGCCTGCAGCTGTAAGAAAGTGTACCTTTTTGTTTTTGGTTTTAAAAAGAGATGCGAATGGCTTTGTAGCAGATGGTGTTAGTTATCCGTAGAGAGAAGCTCAGAATCCTTCTCTTTTTCAGATTAAAATCTGAACAACAGCAGCAACAACAACAACTATTGGCACAGATGGGCAAATTTATCAACTATGGTTTCTGTTTCTCTCCCTCTTTTTCAATCATGCATACATATCATCCTAATTCTACTTCTGTCTATTTGAAAATTCATAAACTCTGTGATCATTTCTTCTATTGTATGTAATTTTATCTGATTTAAGAATTTCTTACATCTAATTCTGTCACTATTGTGTGTTTTTGTACATAAATATACAAAACCAAACTACTCAAAGTAAAATGTCTTCCTCTAATGCACACATTCATACATGCTATTTTAAAAGGATAAATTACAATAAAAATTGCAGAAACATAGCTTTAGTTTACACTTTGAAACTAAATGAAATAAGGATTTGGCAAATTTATATTAAAATAAAAAAAATAACCTATTACATTTTGAGCTAATACAATTTATCTTGGTTTTGATGTGTGCTAACAAAAGCTCCTGAGATTTATTTTCTAGTGTAGATTGGTCAGATTTTGCTGCTCTTACTGTTACACCTTCCTCTTCCTATTTTCCCCACAACAACAACTGTGTGAGGTGACTTGGGTTAAGAGAGAGTGACTGGCCCAAGGTCAACTAGATGGCTTTCATGGCTAAGGTGGGACGTGAACTCACGGTCTCCTGCTTTCTAGCCAAAGTGATTCAGTTCATGTCACAAATGAAGGACTTCGGTTAAACAACAGAAAAAGGATACATTGGTTTAGCACTGGAAAAATCGTTCTTTTTATACTTTTATTTACCTTGTAAATGAAAAAAAAAATACTATTTAAAAGAGGAAGTTGGCAAAAAAAAAAAGCATACAAGAAAAGGCAATATTATTTTCCTTGTTTTATTTAGCCAGAAGGAGTTCTTGTTCCTTTTAAAGAATGAGTAATAATGTAGTTTCCCCAAGGAGCTCTATACTACTAGTTCAATTATTATTATTAACATTTAAGACAGGTCACAACATTTTTTTAAAATTAATATCCTAAAGAACATTTAGAGGAAAAATATTTTTAAAAACTTTAAATTAAATCCCTATTTTGGGTTCAGTTTCCTTAATTTAATTAATTAAGCATTATAGGAATGAAACCTTCACTAATCTTCTAAGTATTAGATGCATGTTTAATGCATCTCAGCCCATATACTTTGCTAAGAACATACCTTAATTATGCAGTCTGTTAGGATTATCTGTGGATTGTGGGATCAAAATCTATACAAAAATGCTTAGCATTTATGGGCTTTTAAAAAAGTGGTTAATGTGCTTTACATAGATTTAATAAATCCTTACAACAGCAGCAGTCCTATTAAATGTCATGTTACTATCCTCATGTCATAAAAAAAAAACTCATAATGAATCATACCAAAGTCCAATATCTTATTTATTATTTATGAAGAAAATTTATATTGCTGCCCAACTCACCCTTGGTGACTCTGGGCAGCTTACAAGGATAAAACCCCAGTATAAAAACAAATATATAATTGTACAGTAATCAACAATTGATTCCTGCAGTAATCAACCTTATGTCTCTGGGAAATCCACAAAAAATCTATGAGGGCAATTGCTCACCTCCACTGTTGTTCCAGATTCCTATTGGAAGGAACATTTATAAACAGGGACTAAAACTAATATTGAAACAATCTTGTCTAAAGTTATTTGGTGAATTGAGTATTAGATTAAGACTTTCACGCAGTCTCCCTTACTTACAATACACACTCTTAGCCACCATAGTTTATTGCTCTTTTAGTAATTTTGCTTTGCATTACTAAAGAAAGTGAAATTTTCCAGGTGTATCGGTCTGTTGAAAAATAATGAGAGAATATTGTCAGTTAATAGCAACTTTATTCTCGTGCAGACTTCTAGTTCTCAGATAGTTCTCAAAAATAATTCTGTTCTCAGAAATAATTCTGATTTTTTTTTTCTGTTACAGATTCGGTGGATTCTTGCATTTTTAGAGTTGCTCCAATGGATGTTTTTTGCACTTATTGAATCTTTACTTATGGGAAATTCTTTGTTTTACATTCCGAACTAATAATGACTGAGTCATGTGATTGACAAGGGACTTGACTGGTCTAAAAAAGAATTCTTTTGATTGACAAGTTTATGACTTGAGTCCCCTTAAGAAAAGCATGCTCAGGTAGTGGCTGGCACAGATACCATTTCCTTTTAGTAAGACTGTGGAAGACGTGGCCACTTGAAATCTGAAAATGAGTGCACCATTAGTTCCCAACAAGTCATGTTACAATCTATTACAGACCAACAGAAATGAGATGAAAAATAACAATGAACACATGGTGTCTGTAGGAGACACAAATGCCAATCAAATCACATCGGACATCAGAACCCCTGGAACAGCAATAAGGACAAGCAATATTTCAGGAGAATCTACTTGCTTACACACCAGTAAGCAAGAAACCAACAGACAGTTAGACTCTGAGAGGAACAATCTTCAGGGCACCACTGGTGAATCAGAGTTTATACTATCTTCTACCATCAGCAAGAAATTGCACACAGATTGTAGGCCTGAAGGGCTTAAGGACACTTCAAAGCTAGTCACTATTAGCCGAGGACACAGTTTGTCCAATCTGAGGATCAATACAAGCGATAACTTTTCAGTGGTACTTTCAAAAAGCGATGCTGATCTTATTCAGTATGTTTCAAAGGAAAAAACACTTAGAAGTATTGAGCCAGAAGGAATAAAACGCCTTTCTTTGGGGAGATCAAGAAAACTTATGGCTAAAACAGAAAAAGAATTTGTTGGTCGTGTATCAGGTAAACGCTTGCTTTCTGTATCCTTGGATTCCATCAACACGTCACATCATTTGAGTGGGGACATAGAGAAAACTCAGAAAACATCAAGAGACCATTTTTTAGGTATGGTGTTCCATCCAACTGATGGTGGGTCAGAAAGAAACATTGTACCCTATTCTAAATATTCATCTACCTCAGAAATGGAAAGAGCAAGTGCCCCAGCCATACAATCAGGTGTGGATAATGTACCAAATGCCAACAAACAAGGCACTCCACATCATGCTGTTCTTGACCTCCATTTAACTGTTAAATCCAATGAACTTCGGAAACCAGAAGCACAAATTGACCATCAAAGTGGTAAGAGAGGAAAAGGGGAGGTCAAGTGTCCTCTGTCTTCACAGTCTAAGCGTGTGTGTGAGCAAAAAATAAACAAGGTTATGTTATTTGAATTTCTTGGATGTCCAGCAGAAGAAAATAATGTTGTGGTACAGAATCAAAAGGATACAGGGACAGAAATACACAAGACCAAATTACATCAGTTGCCAAAAGAGGATCTGTTTTTAAATGAAGGATTTGACTCTGTTAATGGAAGTCTGATAAGGGAGAATGGCTCTACAGATTTAAGAAAAGGAAATAATTATAGTAACAGCAAAGCAGCAAGCAAAGCGAATGGGGAATATAGAGCTGTAAAAGAGGTAGACTCTATTTCAGCTCCTGATGATGATACTATACATGTTGATAAATTGACGTCAACAAGGAATGAAAACTTACACATTGGTAGCACAAGTTGTATTCCAGCAGTTAATGGGCATATGTCTTTTATGGATAGCGTTAATGTGACAGACAGCAAACATAACTATGAAAATAAACAGATTCTACTCAAAGGACCCAGTGAAGATGTTATAATTGTCCAATCTGATTTGGAAGCTCCCAAACCACAAAATACAGAAAACATCTCGGTAAATTTTAGCATTGTGGACAGTGATTTAGAAACCACAAATTTTTCAGTTCAGAGCAAGAAAATAGTTAATGAAAAGAAAGGGCATTCAAATAATGCACCGGAAAGCTGTAAAATAATAGCACAAAGTGAAACTTTTTTATGTGCCCCAACTCCTTTGCGCCCGTCTGCAACTATGAATGCCAGTAGCCACAGCACAGTGTCAAACAGCAGTTTGAAGGAACTTTGTGCACTTCATGTTGACAAGCTGCCATCTTCTGCAACCCTGCCTCCCACTGAGAGCACCCAGTTATTTAGCTTATCCCCTAAAGTGCCTAATAAAACTACATGCAACAGTGGGATCCCTAAGCCTATCCTTATAAATTCCAAGGGGCCCCTACCAGCCAATTACAATGGTGAGAACGAGGATATGGAGAAGCCTGAAGATAAGGTTGAAACTCCGGCCATTCCCAAGCCCAAACATGTGAGACCTAAAATAATAACTTACATTAGAAGGAACCCTCAGGCAATCAGCCAGCTTGATCAGTCTGGATTGTCTTGCATGCCCCCTGCTTGTGGGTTGGCAACTGAACAGAAAATGTTAAATGATGGAGACATTAAACCAGGCAATGTTTTCTACGAAAAATTTAAAACTGACTTTCAGAAGCCTCAGATTTATAGTTCTGGATTTGTAGTATCTGGCATTAAATCCTCAGACCATCAGTTTGGTCCAATGGGTGAAAAGTTTTTCCAGGAGGTAAGTCTTAAAAAAAAAAAATACCCAGGCTATTGAAGTGAAATAAATGTGAATCTGTTGAGATCCGTGATAATCTTTCAAATATTCAATTTTAACATCTGTAGATTTTTTTCTTGAAAAAGTACATAGAATCACAATGACATGGGAAACTCAAGATACTGGGTAACAGTGGTGGGTTTCAAATTTTTTTTACTACTGGTTCTGTGGTCGTGGCTTGGTGGGCGTGGTGTGGCTTGGTGGGCATGGCTTGGTGGACATGGCAGGGGAAGGATACTGTAAAATCTCCATTCCCACCCCACTCCAAGGGAAGGTTACTGCAAAATCCCCATTTTCTCCCGATCAGCTGGGACTCAGGAGGCAGAGAATAGATGGGGGCGGGGCCAGTCACAGGTGGTATTTACCGGTTCTCCGAACTACTCAAAATTTCCGTTACTGGTTCTCCAGAACTGGTCAGAACCTGCTGAAACCCACCTCTGCTGGGTAAGTATGGTGAAAGAAATGTTCTTTATTGTCTCATGTTTCTTTATGAGCACAGTGGCACAGTGGTTAGAGTGCAGTACTGCAGGTTACTTCTGCTGCCTGCTGGCTGCCTGCAATTTGGCAGTTTAAATCTCACCAGGCTCAAGGTTGACTCAGCCTTCCATCCTTCTGAGGTGGGTAAAATGAGGACCCAGATTGTTTGTTGGGGGCAATATGCTGACTCTGTAAACTGCTTAGAGAGGGCTGCAAAGCACTGTGAAGCGGTATATAAGTCTAAATGCTATTGCTATGAATCTGTTTCCTTTTAGGAAAATTGTCACAAAATTCAAGGCTGATATATTTGATTTCACAGTACAAAAACAATACTTGCTATAGCACCGATGTAAACATGGCTGGAAAATTCTCTTGCTCTGAAAAGCAGTTTTAAAATTGTCCAAATTTTTTTTAAAAAAAGAAAGAGAGTGAAATGACTCTATATTCAGAAATTATTTACAGCAATTCACCAGCAGGCTTGCTCCACTTGACTGGTTCAATCTGTATCTCTTTCTCCAACAGCCAACTGTTTTTGAATTTAAATCAAAGCTTTGACATTAGCTTTTAAAACTAATGGTCTCAATCTGCCATCAAAAACAGTTTGCTAAATCCCCCGTCTACTATTTTTTATGTTGATTTAACTTACCTAACATAGTGCCCAGGACATTGAAAAGTCCTAACAATGCGGAATGTACATGAAGAGAAAAAGAGTGTTGTTTCACATTCGATACAAAATACTGCATTGCTGAAAGTTTGGTTAATCTGTTTTGGGTCGGCTGTAGTCCAGCTGAAAGAAACTCAAACAATGTGAATGAAATCAAGATGTTTTACATGAAATCAAGATGTTTTACCTATCTAAAGAATAGGGTTAAAGAATAACCCTAAAGAACAGAGAGGCCTTATTCCTGAACATGGTTAAAAATGCCAAGCTTAACAGTATAGTCTAATATGTATCTCAATGGCATGGCACAATCCCATGCTTCTTTATTCAGATGTAAGATTTCGTGTGTGCTTTAGATTTATTCTCAATATTGATTTACTAATGGAAGTTCTTATTCTCCAGAAGACCTATTATTAAAGACACTTCAAGGATAAATTGGGGAAGATTTTGGATTCGCATATCCCTTTTTTCAATCAGCCCAAAGAGGAGCTGGCATAGTTAATTTTCCCACAGTGGAGGAGATAGTACGTAGGATGGCGAGGGAAAATGTAAATAAATTAGCTCTTCTCATCATTTTCACTTTCATAGCAATGAATCTGTGGGGATTTATTGTCATAGAAACTTCTATGGCTCCTGAACTGACCATAGAATCTCTCTGACATAAACCCAGGGTGCATATGAGCCAAATTTTTGTTTTCTTCCTAAGCAAATATATTTAAGTATTTTGATGTTCTGTTATGAATGCACTATATTATTTATTCAATTTATAATATATGTATTAGTGTGTCTTTTTTTTTTCATTTCTGCTCAGATACCACAGCAGCAACCATGCTGAGAAATATTAACTGCAATCCTTGTAAAGAGCTGAGTGAATGCATATTATGATTTCTACTGTATTTTTCTTGAATTTCCTTTTATAAAGGTAATAATTTAAAAGTCTATAATTGATAAAATTATAAAAAATACATTTATATTTCTGTAGGTTGGAGAAAGGCCCGTGAAAGACAATTTTTGTCCTCCGCCATATGCTCACTACGAGGTGCCTCCAAGCATTTATCGCTCAACAATGATCCTTAAACCCCAGTTAGGACTTGGTGCTGTTTCCAGGTTGCCATCTGTGAAAAGCAGGATTCTGATTTCCAGTCAAAGGTCTTCAGCAAGCTGCATCCATCCTCAAGCACCAATACCCAGTTCAACGCTATTCCATCCTGAGACTTCAGGTGATCAATTAATCTGTTTGGCTGAGCTAGTAAATCATAAGTCATAATGATAAACTGAACTTAATCACAATGTAAAGGAAATTTAGAATATTGTACCCAAAGGGTATTAGATCACACTAAGTGGTCTGATTAAGTCTGTCTTAAGTAAACCCAATCTATGTTTTAATTATAACAGCAAATCACCAATATAGGTCTTTGAGTTTGTTTGTAATTTGGTTTGGTTTGGTTGTCTGGTTTGATTTAGGAAGGACTAAAACACAGGGGTGAAATGCTCCCGGTTCGCTCATACCTGTCGGTCGCCGTAGAGCCGGTCGCCAAGGTAGCGCGAGGTACCACCCACCCGCCTGGACGCCGCCATTTGGGTTCTTTTACCCTCGGTGAATGCACAGAACGCTTTGTGCATGCGCAGAGGGTAAAAGAACCCAAATGGCGGCATCCGGGTGGGTGGGTGCCGCCTCGCGCTACCTTGGCGACCGGCTCTACGGCGACCGACAGGTACGAGTGAACCGGGAGCATTTCACCCCTGCTAAAACATGACCAGAAGTTTGCCTTCTTAGTGTATCAGTCTAACTATACTAGTTAGTGCTGCAGTCTTACACTACAGTTTTGCCTGCCTGATACTGTGTAGAAGTGTTGAACCAAAATTCTCATCATCTCCCATAATCTCCAACCAGTATATTTTGTGTTTTGGAAGATGGTTTGGGGAAGTCTGCTTAATCAACTGATCTGACAGCTCCACTGAATGCAATGGTTATATTAAGAGTGTTTACACAACACTTTGACTATGTTACCCAATTAATCCATTTTCTGGATATGCACAGTAACATAAAGTATCCAAGCGTACTGATTCATAACATAAGCTAACAGTGTGACCTTATTGTGCATGTTGTGTGAACACAGCTATAGGGTTCTTTGTATACCATGTTAAAATCTGTAGTATTGTTGCAAAAATGACAAGGGATCTGCCTTCTCCCCCATGCTATCCTCTGCCAACACTACTTTCACTATGAATACATTTACACCTTACAATGTAAGATGTAAATCCATCTAACAGTGGATTGTTAGTTTGTTCATACGTTTATTTTGGTGCCTTCAAGTCAATGTTGATTCCTGATGACTGCCTGGGCAAGTCTCTGCAGTTTTCTTGGCAAAATTTCAGAAATGGTTTGCCATTGCCTGCTTTCAAGGGCTGAGGTCACCAAGCTGGCTTTATGCCTAAAATGGGACTAGAACTCATGGTTTCCTGGTGTCTGGCCTGATGTCTTAACCACTGCACCATACTGGGAAAATATTTATTTTTGTATGTGAGCTATTGGATCTATTTGCAGTAGAAAGTGCAACTGAACAGTTACAATATTTCTGGAGAATTCACATGGTTTTGTGTTGGAGTGAATTTTAAAGCACCTCCATAAAAATGAACAATGCTTGTAATCAGATATGATCTAGTAGGATTTGTCTGTCTGAATATTAAATGAATGCAAGTTAAATGGAGATTGCTTTCACTCATCAATTGCTGGCATCACTTTGATCCCTACCACAAATCATATGAATTTTAATGCAAATGTAGGGCTCTGCTCATCCATTTTACACCATTTTTTTTCTTTCCCTGAGAACATTATCTCCTTTTTGCACATGTTTAGAAAAATAAGGGCTGTAATCTGCTAGTGCCTCAGCTTTATTTTTCCCTGGGGTAAAACTACTATGATTCCATCAAATTAGGGATTATGTTGGGGACATGATGACATCATAAGACTCCATAATTCATAATTCCCTGGAAAATGGTCTGTAGGGTTTAAAATGTTTGTGATACTAAAATAAATACGTTTAAAGATTAAATACATGTTTCAATTCTCCAATAGTACTTTAACCCCATATCGAGTCATAAAATCACTTTGCATAAGAGAAAAAAATACCTTCTACTATAAAATAATTATTAAATTGTTATTGCACACAATAAAAAGTATTGTACACATCTACTTACCTTCCCTACCCGTTCGGAAGCGCCCTCTGCGCATGTGCAGAATGCTTTGCGCATGCGCAGAGGGTTAAAAACAAGAAAATGGTGATGTCTGGGAGGGTGGGCGGACCATCGGCAGCCACCACTACCGGTACGCCCGGACTGGGCCGAACCGGTAGCATTTCACCCCTGGTACACATTATAATCATAAAGCTGTAGATGTTGTTCCTATTTGTTTCAAAATCTCAAGGGAGAAACATCGACCTCAGTTTTGTTGCTTTTGAGTTCACACAATGGCTTCTGCATTCATTTTTCCATTGTTTTAAAAGAGAAATGTTACTTCCATTTTTTATATCTCATATCTATTATCCCATGTGAACATTGGGGCAAACATATTTCTTAAAATGTGTTATATTTTGGCTTTCCTGCTTTTCTGAAAATGTTCTCATTTTCCTTTTCAAACCTTTTAACACAAATATAAAAACAGAATATTAAATTGCACATTGATATGCAATGTTAGTTTACTATGTCTACTCAGAAATAAACCCCCTTGAGTTTAATGGAGCTTACTCTCAAGGTAGTGAATATAGAATTGCAGCTGCAATGCAATGACAGGATTTTCTGACTCCAGGCATATAAGCAACCAGTTGGCAATTAGATCCCTGCTGATTTAGACTAATGAAAAATAGGGCTTGATTAACTTATCTTTTTCAGGAGAATAGTAAATGTAAACTTGCTAGAGTAGACTAAAGTGAGGTTGATTAGCTTATGGTTCAGCATTTTGTGGGAAACCCAGCTGTTTTCTTAACTCCCAAGAGTTAGCATGTTGTGTGAGCTAGGTCATCACGTTAAGCCATAGAATAATTTATTCATCTGGGCATAGTAAATTATGTGAACACCGTAATTGTGCTTGGTTAGCATGGGGTTAGGGTTAAGTGTGCTGTGAACCAGTCATCTGCCTAGGTAGACTCTCCAGGGGAAAAAAAACCCTGAGCTTGGATAATCTTCATGGACTTTTCTCTTTTCAATGGAATTTTTTTTTTTTTGTAACACAAAACTGTAAATAGTGCAAGAGAAAATATTTTAAATATCCATCTCACAAATATCTGGCTTATCCCATTTTATTGCACTATTGTAAGCATGATATGATATGGAAAACCACACAAACAGACTTGTTAAATAAAGCAATCGTATACTTTAAACGTGTAAAAATTATTCACAGCTAATAATAATACTTGATATTTTGTTTTGCTGAATTTTATGTGTAGCAGAGTTGGGCAATCTACAACCTGCAGGACACCTGTAATATCTGATTTTTTTTCTGCGACCTTCTTAACTCTATGGCAGCATGGCTTGCTACCAATTATTTAATATTTTTCAAAGTGTGGTTCCTTCTGGGTATAATCTAGAATCCATGTCTGATATATATGCTTACTACTAAAGATACAGGCAAGAGACCATCAAATTGGTATGGATATGGTTTTTTTAAAATTGTTGTCTAGTTTTTGCTACAATTTCTCCTGCATTGCTGCTGTATTGTTTTATCGTTATTTTTCCTATTCTTTTACTTTGTGAATCTCCCAGAGTCACTGGGAATTGGAGGGTGTACAAATTAAATAAATAACATAAAATAGTTTTGGATTGCAATCTAATGCAAACTTCTCTTGGTATAGGTAAGCAAAGTTTCTAAGTGAACATGTATAGAATTATTCTGCCAGAAATGAACAATATATTCCAACAATCCACTGCATTATATATTGCATTTCCACCTGACCTTTGTTTTTTTCCATTTCCATCATCCATATTTAGTAAGAGCCCTATGAGTTGAGAAAAAACCTATCCTAAATCTGTAGCTGTATAATATCTTTATTAACTTCAACGAACAATAACACAAACAGATGTGAGGGTTTGGTAGTTCTCCGGAACTTTTCATCAGGAAAAATTTTACTAACAAAACAAAATGAGGGACACGATGAAAAGAAGAAAGTTTCAAAATTAGACTAAATACTTTTAGATTGTAAGTTGTGCAAGGAAATTGGTCTTCAGATGGAATAACTGACTTGAAATCGAATTCCAAATTACGCTTAATTTGGACAAAAGAAATGATTGTTTCCTTCCATTGTGAAGACACAAGATCATTGCCCTTCCCCAGTTTGTCCCTAGCTTTGGTTCATGCCACAATTTGCCTTAGCCTGGTAGTAAGAAGGAACAAAGAAACATTGGTCTTTGTTCTGAAGATGATCCAAGGGCCCCCACATAAACTTTATAGTTGACTACAGATGTGAACATAGGCCTCTTCAATCTTTGTCAGACATTTATAGTGTCTTACATCCTCTATGATACTGATACTGATACTCTAGTCTAGTATAGTCATCGTAGAAAGGAACTATCATGTTTACCGGTCTGATCGTGAACTCCGTAGAGGAGGCGGAGTTGCCATCTTTTACAAAAAGTCCTTAAATCTAAAAAACATCCAAGTAACACACGATCTTGCTCTTCCAGAGACCATCATCTGTGAATTATCTTTAAACACCACATTACGATTTCTACTATGTTACAGAGCCCCAGACTACGACATTGAACATGCGAATAAGTTAACTTCACTCCTAACGTGGGCAGCCTCCGGCCCATACCCTCTCATCCTTCTTGGTGACCTAAATCTACCTCTTATCAAATGGTCCCTCAACGAATGTACAACAGAACCTATACATTCAACCCTGTACAATGCTGTAACTAATCTGGGACTGGATCAACTAGTATTCAACAA
>QLTV01004098.1:1938890-1970278 GCA_003457575.1 Thermophis baileyi
ACACACTTAACGTAAATCGATCCAAACTAGATTGCAAAAAATTCGACTTCAGCAACAGAGTGGTCAATGCCTGGAATACATTACCCGCCTCTGTAGTTTCTTCCCCAAACCCCCACAACTTTAACCTTAGACTGTCCACCGTCGACCTCACCCCATTCCTAAGAGGTCTGTAAGGGGCGTGCATAAGCGCACCAGCGTGCCTACCGTCCCTGTCCTAATGTACCCATATACTCGTTAAATTTCTTGTACTCATAACCATGCTTGTACTTATATATTCACAAACATGTTTATACTCTGTTTATACTTTGTTCGTAATCATATATACGCTTGACAAATAAATAAATAAATAAATAAATATATCAAACTCACAGGTTCTTCTGACTCGCCCTGTCTGTTTACAATAATCAGAGGAGTCCTAAAAACCCCAACTAATATATTAAAAAGTGACTTTTTAAATCTCTGCCAATACATTTTCCTTTAGTTTGACATGCTGCTCCTCAGTTTCTTATCTCTTTTTGTCTGCCACAGTGTTTTTATATGCTGTTCCTGTTAGGAGCAATGAAAGCAACTTAATTGTTGCTACAGAGAAAACAGATGACGAGATGCAAACCTTAGGCAGAGCTTCTACATTCATTATCTCTCAGGAATTTGAACGGAAGGCCATTTTGCATGGCATCAAGAAAAGAGTAATAGAGAATTGATGAGTATCATTGGCTTATGCAAAGAGTCAGCTACTGCAGAGTAGAGATGCTTGGTAGGGGTGCACCATATGTTATTATCCTGACCTTGAGAGACAGCCAAAGCAAACTGTGTGCTAGTTAAGTGTGGACTGTGTGGCATGACAATTATGTGAATATGTAGCTGGCTCCAAAGTCAAAGAATCATCAAAGTAGAGAGGTATTGAATTGTGCCCTGGGCCCTGTACTTTTTCATATGTGTATTAATAACATGGATGAAGTGATGGAAGAAATGCTTAGGACATTTGCAGAGAATATCAAATTGGATGAGAGAGCTAGAAGATGGAAATAAACTTTAGACTAGTCTTAAAACATTAGACAAATTAGCAGAAAACAACAGGTGAAATTTGATAGAGGCAAGTGCAAAATTCTTCAGTTTGGAAACAAAAACCCAATGTATAATATAGGATAGAGACATTTGGTTTAGTACAGTTAGATAGGGGTGAGTGGTCGGTAACCCATGGCAATGGTTTGTCTCCATACTGCTGAATGTCTGTGTACAGGAGCAGCTGGGCAGGATACAGTGGTTGCCATAGGGATGAGGGTCACTGCCTCGGTAGGTACGTTTGAATATCCACCATGGCCAGGGACAGTTTTTTTGAGGCTGAAGAAAAGATGGAGGAAGAATTGAGAGAAAGTAGTTCCATCAAGGTTGTGATGTGCAGAGGAAGGTATGGTGGTAAGCTGAGAGGGGATCACTTGCAGCTGCTTACCTCTCATGATCAAAGGCCATCTGATAAGTTGCCAGATAGCCCTGGGCTCTAGCTACTCTTATTAAATGCCAGGTCTGTACATAATGAGCCACAGTGGCGCAGTGATTAGAATGCAATACTGCAGGCTACTTCTGCTGACTGCTGGCTGCCTGCAATTTGGCAGTTCAAATCTTACCAGGCTCAAGGTTGACTCAGCCTTTCATCCTTCCGAGGTGGGTAAAATGAGGACCCAGATTGTTGGGGGCAATATGCTGACTCTGTAAACCGCTTACAGAGGGCTGTAAAGCACTGTAAAGCGGTATATAAGTCTAAGTGCTATTGCTATAATAAGACCATCCTCACCCAGGATTTGACTGTGGATTAGGCAGCCAACCAAGTATGTATAACAATGGTCTGGTTGGACTGAGAGGAAAAATTCCCTCATCAAGCTGTTGGTAGAACACAACAGCCTGTGCTGTAATGGACAAGCCACAATATGCTCATGTAATGTCTCTGCTTCGTGAGTTGTATTGGTCATCTAAAATATATAAAGAAGAAGATGGATGACTGGACCTCTGATTGAAAGCCTTGTTAGTAATGTTAGGCATAGATGTGACTAGGAAAGCAGACTAGACTGAATCTGCAATATGCATAACACTCGCAAATGCCACTCTTCCATCTACAGTACACTAGGGATGCACAAACCTTTGAGTCAAGGACTAACAACTTTATACTAGGGATTGCTCCTTGAAAAATGTTCAGAACCAGAAGAAACTATTGGGAACAGCCAAAACAAGATTTCTTTAGGTTTTAATTGATTCCAGTGGAATGAATATTATGTTAATAAAACACAGCTAATTTAATTATTTTCCATGTAATCCCTACCCTAAGGCACAGCAAATTATAGAAAGAAACTCTGGAGCTACATCCAGAACTTTAGTAAGTAGCCCAAAGATAGGAATTGTTCTTCTTTCCTGCATTATTTTTTGCACATAGAGAATGCTTCTTGAATTTGTATTAGAACATTTCCAAAGTACAGAGTTACATTAGATTTACAAGACAAAAGATAAACAGCTTTTTATGAGCTCTGATTTTTAGCTAAACTGGAAACCTCTCATACGAGCTTTAAAAAAAATCAATAAATGTCAGCAGAACCGAACTCTTCCTTAAAGGTTGGGGGCGGGGGGAGAGAGAAATGCTTGGTTGCCCTTTAGCTTAATAAAGCTACCAGTATTCCTAAGACTATTCTAAATTAAGAGAAGTGAAGAATTAAAGTGCTGCAGGGATTTAGCAAGAAGATAAGTAAAAATTGCTAATAATCTTTATTCTTAAACCTAATGTGAGTAATGTTGAGCCAGAATTCCTTCTTCTGAAGGAAGGCAGCTTCAGCAAGAATGATCTAAGTATTTACAGTATATACTAGAACCACTAAATATTTCTTTAAATAATGAATGTGTCCTGCCACAGATTCAGATGCAGTAATAAAGATTTTTATCTTCATACAGGGAGCACCGAAATCTTGCATAGTGTGGAATGTAATGGCTCTTAAGCAAAACTAATGGTGTTTATCTATAAAGTAGCTGAAACTGAAGTACCTATATATCTCAGAGAATCATTCAATGTGACATTAATACGTCATTTAGTTTCACACTGTGTTGGCCTGTGTTGCTTATCTGAGTTTTTGATAGTGTTTATTTGTTATTAATTTATTAATTTATTAAATTTATTTGCCCCACATCTCATATCAAAATGACTCTGGGTGGCTTACAGTATTAAAACATTAAAACCTTAACAGATAATTTTTTCTAAAATGATAAAATAGAAATCACACTCTAAATAAAATTATATTTAAAAGATGGGGATGGAGGGAACAGGAGGCATGGGGGAGGATTGCCTCTTAATTCATCAACCCTCTCGAGTGCGATGGTCCCCCTTTGGAGCCACAAGCCATCTGGCAGAGTCAGGTCTTCAGGCCCTTACAGAGGTTGTGAGTCTATCTCACCTGAGGGGGCAAGATGTTCCAAAGGGCAGGAGCCACGGCAGAGAAGGTCCTTTTCTTGAACCCCATCAATCAGAATTCCTTGACTGGCGGAGCCCACAGCATACCTGCTCTGCTGGCGTGTATGATAGATAGGACGAAAAATTGATAATAGGGTGACTGGGCACCCTTCAAACATGATTTGGAATAATTTCTTTGGATTTCATAGCCCTAACAGATAATTGTATATTTATTGCTAATCATTTAAATAGATTTGCCAAGAGACCGTTCACATTGAAATTATGGAAAACTTCCTTATTTAAAACTTTTACATTTATCCATACTTGTTGCAGACCATCTTGATTCCCTAGTGTGTGTCTGGTAGGTATACTCCAGTGCCATATTACCATCAGATGTCAGAAAAGAGATTCAGGAAATCAAAGCAACCCTGCCAATCAATGGGGTGGCAGATGTGACAGCCAGATAGACCAATTAACCCTGGAGAAGGCCAAATCAACAGTAAAAGAGACAATCAGGGGCATTGATCGTCAAAATTTAGAATAGAGTAGACCTGGAAGGAACCTTGGAGGTCTTCTAGTCCAGCCCCCTGCTCAAGCAGGAGAACCTATACCATTTCAGACAAGTGACTGTCTAGTCTCTTCTTAAAAACCTCCAGTGATGGAGCACCCACGATTTCTGGAGGCAACTGTTCCACTGGTTAATTGTCCGCACTGTTAGAAAGTTTCTCCTTAATTCCAGGTTGCTTCTCTCTTTGATTAGTTTCCAACCATTGTTTCTTGTCCTGCCCTCTGGTGCTTTGGGGAATAATTTGACCCCCTTTTCTTTGTGGCAGCCCCTCAAATACTGAAATACTGCTATCATATCACCTCTAATTCTTCTTTTCTTTAGACTAGCCAGACCCAAAACCTGCAGCCGTTCTTCATATGATTTAGTCTCCAGGCCTTTGATCATCTTAGTTGCTCTTCTTTGAACTTTTTCCAAAGTCTCAAAACATCTTTTTTGTAGTATGGTGACCAAAATTGGTTGCAGTATTCCAGGTGTGGTCTTACTAGGATTTTATAAAGCGGCACTAATAAAAATGATATAACCAGTGCCCTTGAATTCTATTGCCAAATGTTAGATACTGTAGTTGCAAGCCCTCTAGTGTGGGGTATCTATACAATCTAACCCTAAGCAAATATAAATGGGCCTTTTCCCACTTTGATGCTCCCCATCAGTTCTACTTATGGGAAGATTTCATGGGACTCCTTATTTGCAGAGACTTTGCCCTTCTGGATCCAGGGTGAAAGAAACTCTCGCTCATGTCATACAGCGTCTTTTCTATGATCCCCCAAGACGTGCTCTGAGCACCCCAATCATTTCCAAATACAAGGGTCACAGAGATAAATTTTATGTTTATTATTTTTTTAAGGGATGCTAACCTCACACTCAGTAATTAGATGACCAAATATCTTCACCAAACTTTCAATTAGATACGTTGTTTTATTGTTTTATTATTTTTTCTTTATCCCAATAACAAATAGTTATGTTAAACTATTTTTTATTGTACTCTTTTTATTGTAAAGACTGATCAAAGATCACAATAAAGGCATTTTTATCTGATTCAGAAAAACTTAATTCATTGCTGTTATCTGGGGTCATTTGAAATTTTGCAATCCAGATACGGTATTTCTAATTTCTGGATTCATGGAACCACACAGAGATTCTTCAGAAAATTGAAGTTGCAAAATGTAATTGCAGCTTTTTCCACAGCATTCACTGTTTGTTCTGATTCTATTTTGGTTTCTGAATAATGGGAATGTATAATGGGAAGTGCATCACTGGGTCTTCTTTGTGTTGCCAAGAGAAATTCTCCTCTGTTATTATTTGCAGGTATCATCATTAGAGCGCCAGAATTATATTTGTCTCATTTCAGAGAATGTTTACCTGGAAATATTTTCATATTTTCAGACAAGAACTAGCAAAGTGTTCAAAGACACTGATTTTTGTAGAATACACACTATGGTGTAATGATTAAATCTGTGAGCGTCTTCAAGCATCCAGGAGCTAGGGTATTCTGACGATGATCATTTTGAAGAATTGTTCTGCTTATTTTGGCAGATCTGAAAAAGGGATGTTTATGATTAAAATTTATTAATTAAAACATCCATTAAAGCAAAAAAAAAAGAATTAAACATGTTTTAAATATAATTTTGTATTCTTTTTCAAACACAAAATTGTCACATTTTCAGAGAGGAAGCCTATACATGGGCTTTTGAACAGCAAGATGGAGCCAGCCAGCCCAGTGAATGATCATAACAAAAGTTTTTCATTTTAATAATTAATTTACTCCAATGAATGTTGAAGGAAGAAACTTGCTGTTGTGAAATGTGGATATGGTTCCAGAGGCTCTGAAAATATCTTCTAAATCAGCCACAATGTTTGCATATAGTCACTGTCAGAAACAAAATGATTCACATTAAGGGTTCCTTTAACAAGGGTGAGTCATACATTAAGTCTTATCCAAATAAGTCAAAAATTAAAATCAGAGAAAGCAGCATCTTGGTTAGCACCGATACAAGCATCATTTACACTGGGCTCATAGGTACTGCATTGTTGATCCTGAATAGAATAGAATAGAATAGAATAGAATAGAATAGAATAGAATAGAATAGAATAGAATAGAATAGAATAGAATAGAATAGAATAGAATAGAATAGAATAGAATAATAGAATAGAATTCTTTATTGGCCAAGTGTGATTGGACACACAAGGAATTTGTCTTGGTGCATATGCTCTCAGTGTACATAAAAGAAAAGATACATTCATCAGGAATCATAAAGTACAACACTTAATGATAGTCATAGGGTATAAATAAGCAATCAAATCACATTAGGAAACAGTCAATATAAATTATAAAGGATACAAACAACAAAGTTACAGTCATGCAGTCATAATAGAATAGAATAGAATTCTTTATTGGCCAAGTGTGATTAGACACACAATGAATTTATCTTTGGTGTATATGCTCTCAGTGTACATAAGGAGAATAAAATACATTCATCAAGAATCATAAGGTACAACACCTAATGATGGTCAAAGGGTACAAATAAGCAATCAGGAAACAATCAGTATCAATATAAATCGTAAGGATACAAGCAACAAGTTACAGTCCTGCAGTCATAATGTGCAGTGTACATCAATTGTACAAAATAGTGAATCTTATATAATTTGATTTATTTATTCAATTTCTATAGCTGTCCTTCTCAATCTAATTGACTTGCATTGGCAAACAATATAACAATAAGTAATATAAAAACACAAAAATACTCACAAATTATAGATATACACAATAGAAGATTACCATAATAATTACCAAAAAAATAACAGTGCAACCAGGTAACGGGCCCCCTAACACTTTCAAGACTCCAGGCTCGGGCACATAGCCACATCTTTAAAGCTTTACAGAAGGCTAACAAAGTCAGGGCCACCCTAAGTTCTGAAGGAAGAGTATACATAAAATGTTGAATGTTATATGCAAATTTTATCAGTGTACAGATCAATTATTTGTGTGCACCTAATAAATATAATATGTGAGCACTCAGTACTGCTGAAAAGATGGTTGGGGAATTCTAACGAATAAATAGTAAATGCCTTTGCTGTAACTCTTTGTTAGAAGCTTATATTAAATTTTACTGAACTGTCACTGAAAAATGTCCTTCCATGTAAGGGATGATTCAAAATTACTTGCCTTGCCTGCCATTAACTTTCTTTCATAACAGGTACAACAGCCTAGTCATAATGGTCCTGCCATTCATTTAATGTATTCTAGTGTATTTAGCCTTGCTGGACCAGATCAAGGTCCATTTTAGTCCAGCCTTTTCTTCCTCCCAATGTCAGGGTTCCAAATAGCATCTAAAACTAAATCAGAGTCCATTGCAAAGTGTTGCTCAGAGTTCCAATTTATTAGTAGAGCCATGTTGGCACATCTGTGAGAAACCCGAATCTGACGCTACAAGGGTTTATCCACCCAGTTGAAAGATCAAGCCCCTTGTCCTCACACCCACAAGTTCATCACGTTAGCCCCCCACACCCACAAGTTCATCATGTTAGCCAGTCTTCTCTTGCCAACGTGTCAGCTACTCCCATCAGCTTCCGGGCAGGTGCTGGACAAAGGATGAACCTTGAGAATCTAAAGGAATTTGTTATGGCTACATTTCTACATCCCTCATGCAACAGCCCCTCCCAAATTCCCACAGCAAGAATACGTTTGAAAAGCATAAAGTGTGGCAGGCCAAAGTGTCCAAATAAGATGGCTTCGGCCTGACACCCAACTAGATTCATCTGTGATGTTCACAAGATACTCCTTTCCTATTGTTGTTCCCCTACAACCCGAATGTTGAAGGTGACCTTTGATTCATATCCCCTATGAATTTAATCTCCCTTTAAAAGTATGCAAATTGTTCGTCATCACCACATTTTTGGATGATCCCTGGTCTTTTAGAGAGGGAAAATATTTCTCTCTGTCAGTTTTCTCCAGACCATACAGGATTTTATACATCACCGTAGTCAGCCTTTATACAAGCTGAAGAGTCACAGATATTCTGGCATTTTCTCATGAAGAAGATGTTTGAGATTTGTTTATCACTTTGGCTGTCCTCTTCTGCACTTTTTATAGCTGTATCATGTGCCTTTTCAAATAGGATAACTAAAAGTCTGGTAGAAGAGAATATATGTAGCTCAGGGTTGAACTGTGGAGTCCTTGGTATTCCCTTGATTTGCTCCCTGTTTAAATATAGTAGCTTCATGGGGATGCCGTTTTCCTGGTTGAAAGAAACCAAGAACTACCAAGGAGAAAACCACATCCTCACCAACACAGGCAAGACAAGTTGCTGTATATAAACAGGGAACAAACCCCATGCTTAATAGCACTGATGATGTTACCTAGTTGGGTAATGAAATGCCTACAAGCAAATAACCAACCTCAGAGAACACCAAGGTCCACACAACAAATACTGTATTTATATGCATAAGGATACTACAGAATTGACAGTTTTACTTTCACATCCTTTCCTACACTGGAATTCAACTTTTTTCACACTGTCACTAAGGCAGTATTCTCCCCCCCCCCTCGGTTAAATTATTTAGCTCAGAGATTTAAAAAGACCTTTAAAATCCTTTTTCCTTTTGTTAAAAATAACTCAATATATTCTGCTTTTTATAGCTAATCCTTCATCACCTATCTACTGAGCGTCAACTCCACAACTTTTGCAATTTCCCTGTCCACATTGATATTATATCTGGGAATTAATTAAAAAATCTGGGTAAATTAACAGATTTTGGTATCTCATTAGCAAAGAACACTAAAACATTAAAACTGGTGCTTAAGAGGCTGAAGCAATAGTCAACTAAAGCAAAGTTCATTAACTCAGATTGGAAGAAATAGTAAAATAACAAAATAATACATTGGGAAGGAAAAAAAGAAAATCAAATGTAAGGAAGAAGAAGATGGGAATCTGTGTCCTTGCAGGAAGTAATTTAAAGAGGATTATTCCATTTCTCCCATGACAGTTACTGTAGAGGACATAGAGAGTGGCCTTGAAGAACAGGAGCAAGAGCCATTGCCAAGGCAATAGTCAGATAAAAGGGGTTTGTTCCCAGGCCAAGAAAGTAATGTAAATAAACATCTCAGACAAGTACCTCCTTAGTTCACATGAAGCTAAAGAGAGGAAGGGGGAAGCACATTCAGTCTTGCAAGATTCTGTTACAATAAAGGTAATATTGACCTATAAGACATTGGTTTCTTAGTCTGCTCTACCTTGAAGGTCTAATACAGGGCTGTCAAACTCACGGCCCGCCGGCCAGATGCGTCACGCGCTGGCCACACCCACGCCCATGCCCGGTTTAGCAAAGGGGAAAAAAGTCCCGATACGTGACACTGCCATGACGACACGAGTTTGACACCCCTGGTCTAATAGATATTAGGAATACATACTCATTTTACACATATCAGCAACCATTCATATCCATTTTCTTTCTCTTGTTGAATCAAAATCGTCAGAATCCTGGCTGTGTTTCATTACTAAGGTGATAAAAGACCTTGCTTGGGTCAAATCAATGGCTGTTTCAGACCATCATACTATGAGATGTCAATGATAAGCCACAATCAAGGAGTTAACTGCAATAGCACTCTTCTGTTTCAATTCCTACCAGTTGGGCCTGGGAAGTTTGGAGCTTCTGGCCCTGTAGGAAACATATAACTGTCGTGGCCCAGATCTTTTGGTAGTCTTATACATCATTAATTGATTTAAGCCACTTTTACAGGTTGAATTTAGGAATAGACTTGTATTTCCTCAATCCACATATTAATTGAAGCAAAATTATATATCGTTTTTTGCATTTTTCTGAATTTTGTAATGCAGTTATCTAATGAACAAATGTATACACAATATGTATATTGAGGAAAGGATGTGTATTACATTCCAATATGATTGCATTCCAAAATATATATCAGAAAAAATTGCACACACAAATCAGTGTGTTAGTTTCAATGTACATGAAAATTACAACAATCTATTAATCACATATTTCTTAAAATAAACACACAAACATAAAAGAGTGTGGAAATAAGATGAAATGAATTTAAAATAGAAAAAATGACTTGTTCAAAACTGTTTCAATCTTTCTAATGTCGTGACTCTTGCCAGATTTTGTGTAAGAGAATTTCGACTTTATGCTAGCTGTCAAATTTTTTGTCTGTCCTGAATTTCAGAGGATTTCAAATGTTTGATGTCCTTGGATTCTTATATCATGGAACAGGCAGAAAAAAAATGTCTCTTATCTAGTTTCTTTTGAATAGAACAGATTTGTATAAAGACATTAGGACATAGACTCTCTTATTTTCAGCTTCCTAATGATCACTAACATGGAAATTCTTTTTTTCTCCTTTCTTGCCATTTTCACAGTATGTTTTAATGTTTTGATTAATTATACACCATAGTCTCTCTTTAAAATAAGAGACCCAGACGAATATACATGTTCCAGGACAATGCTGCAGAATCCAATCTGGGTTGGTCACTGGGACCACAGGTTTAGTCTTCCAAGCTTTTGGACTCATGCTGGAGCCCATCCTCAGTGAACTTCTCTCTAGCAGACTGTGTACTTTGGGCTATTCTGTGTGTGGATTTATATGGTGCTTGTTGTATGTGGCTTTTTACATGTTGATTAGGGTGTTGATGGCTGGCTATTAAGTTGTTGGTTGTTGTTTTCTTGTGCTGTCAAGCCCTTGCTTCCTAAGTACTTAATAAGCTGGTGGTAAATCAGCATTCCTGTTGATGGCCTAGGGATCCGTTTCCCAGGCTTCAATCACTTCCCTGCTGTTTTTGTGCCTGCTCATCCAACAATCTTAGTAGGTGCAAAATCGAATGTATGTCTTTGTTCATTGCAATGTGAGTCTACCAATGAGTTCAGGTCTCCTCATCATAGAGCCGAGGTGGCGCAGTGGTTAGAGTGCAGTACTGCAGGCTACTTCAGCTGACTGCTAGCTGCAGTTCGGCAGTTCAAATCTTACCGGCTCAAGGTTGACTCAGCCTTCTATCCTTCTAAGGTGGGTAAAATGAGGACCCAGATTGTTGGGGCAATATGCTGACTCTGTGAACCGCTTAGAGAGGGCTGTAAAGCACTGTAAAGTGGTATATAAGTCTAAGTGCTATTGCTATCTGATCACTTGCTTGTATTCTTGCAATCTGGTGGTTAGGTTCCTCCCCATCTGTCCTACATAGTCACAGGGGCAATCCATAGAGGGGATCTGGTAGATTACATAGGAAGTATCTCCCACCTTCAAGCCATCTTTACAATGCATAATTTGTCCTTGTATGTTTCCACTGGGTGACGTTCAATGCCCACTTGCAGATCTCAGAAGCTGCATTCTACTGCTTCCAAACTATTTTTGAAGTATGGCAGGGTGTACTTAGTCTTGTACCTTGTTTCTTCCTTTCTCTCCTCACCATGTTGCACAGACATCTTGTAACAAATGATTGTGGGTACCCTGAATTGTCCATGTAGGTATCTGCTGTCCTGCTGTTTGGCTTGCTGGGTACTACAGTGGGTTCTCAATCTGCAATATAGTGTTCTGATCCAACTCTTTTTGCGTGACAGCGGACGGTTGCTGTTGAAATTCAGAATGCATGGAGTGTTGGGGGCCTTGCAATAAACTGTGGTTTCTAGGCTTCCATCTTCTTGTCTATTGACAAGCACATCTAAAAATTGTAATTGTCTAGCTGTTTCTTCCTCCATTGTAAACTGTATGTCCAGGAAGATGGAGTTAAGTACGGTATGCAAGTCTTTCAGGGCATTTCTTTTGATGATGACAAACATGTCATCCATGTAGCGGCACCAAAAATTAGGTGTGTAGTTCTGAAATGCACAGTGTTGCAGTTATGCAATGACTCCTGATATTGGGGATCCCATGGATGTCCCTTTTATTTGCTCATACATTTCCCTCTTGAATGTGAAGATGGTGCGTTGACAGTATTGGAGTAGCCTCATAATTTGTGTCCTGGTTAGGTTGTTCTGATCTGTGTTGTACTGTGAGAGCCAGATAGTTGAACTAGATGTTTTGAAGTTCTTAAGAAATTTTGAACCAGGCTAGAAACTAGAAGATGGAATTCTAGTCCCACCTTAACTCATAAGACATGAAAAATAATAAGAATTGTATAGATGCACTAAAACTGAAATTCTATATGGGTTTGCATATTTACTTATCAAGTATATTTGATATTTCCATCTCTAGGATCATATAAATTAAAAATAATGTCATTTTAAAGTAAAGTCTGAAATGGCATAAGAAAGAAATCATGATGAATTGAATTATATGTTGATCGCTTATAGCTTCTTTACATGTTGCTTTCCTTTGATCCATTTAAATTTTTTGCATTAAAAACCTAATTGGTTGTGCACTGCAGTAGCACTGCAGGCTGGACTGCTAGCTGCAGTTCGGCGGTTCAAATCTCATCGGATCAAGGTTGACTCAGCCTTCCATCCTTCTGAGGTGGGTAAAATGAGGACCCAGATTGTTGGGGGCAATATGCTGACTCTATAAAACCGCTTAGAGAGGGCTGTAAAGCACTATGAAGCGGTATATAAGTCTAAGTGCTATTGCTAAGTGCTATTGCTATCACTTTAGATTTGATTCCAAATATTTTGTCACGAACCTGGACGTGACTGCAATTCTTTGAAGCAGCTGCAGAAACCTAAGAAAAGAAGCGTAAATGCATTAAAGAGGATCAGATGGGGCCATTGGAATCAAAATGAAGGCATCACTCAACCCAAGTCAAGGAATAACAACAACAAAAACAAAAATCCCTCCCTATTTTCTGAGAGTCCCTCAGATCTGGCTTTGTCATTAGGCTGGGGATCTTTCGGGATGGGTGAGATCTTGAGGTAGATCCATTGCTGATCGAATCTCTTTTGTGTACTTTTTTTAAAAATATGATTGTGTTTGACATATATCTTGTTTTTATATTTTCCTTTTTGCTATATGCTGTCCAGAGTCACGTCTTGTGAGACGGGTGGCCATGTAACATTTATAACTAAATAAATTTGGGATGGTCAAGAAGTTCCAAGGGATAGTTTTCTTTTCAATGCCATTCTTGTTTGTTCTGACAAGATCCAACAATATATCTCCACTTTTTTAAAAAAAAAATGCATGCAATAATTTTATTTTTTTCCCCAGTTGATCTTAAAAAAGGCCCAAGTCCAAATGCTACAAAATCGAATCTTCCAAAACCATGTCAGTCCGGACTTCGCCCTCCTGGTTATTCACGGTTGCCGCCAGCTAAACTCGCCACGTTTGGTTTTGTCAGGAGCTCCAGTGTCTCCTCAATCTCAAGCAAATCAAGTGACAGAGTCCAGAGCGATCAAAGCAAGACAGCCAATCGTAAGTCAGACAACTTGATTTTCACTCCAGATATATCTGTTGCAGAGAAACAAAGAAAAATAAAGAAGAATATTTAATCCCCTTGTTGTGTGTTAGCAGCATATTTCTGTTTGCTGTTGAATTTTATGACATATATAATGTTAGATAAATATTTTCTAATAATAAATTACTTGTATAGGATTTTCCTCTAAAAGTTGCTGAAGAACACATCTCGTAACCATTTTTGTATGCAAACATTCTATGTATGTGCACACACGTAAACACACACACAGGGGTGGGTTCTAACTTAACTCGCCGCCGGTTCACTTCCTCCCACGCCGGGTGGCTGCGCGCGCATGCACAGTGATGAAAAATCGCAAAAAAAAAAAAAACCCCCCCCAAAAGCCCAAAACAAGATGGCAGCGCAAAAAATAGTAAAAAATCCCCCCCCCAAAATCCCCCCCCCAAAATTTCCCCCTAAAAAAGATGGCAGCGTCCACGGACCGGCACTGACAGAACCGGCTCCGTGATATCACCAGTGGTTTGCTACCGGTTCTATAGAACCGGTGCGAACCGGGAGGAACCCACCTCTGCACACACACACACAGATAAATGAACTACTTTCAAAACAGATTCAAGCACAGTAGATTTCTTGCTTTAGCATACTATGGTTAAGGGGGGGAAAGGCTGTTATCTCTCTACATGTAACGCCAAGAACTCAGCTGAACTTTCATCTCAAATCCTATTTTTCTGTAGTAAATGTGTTTATTTGATTAAGTACAGAATAACCACATGACACTGAGTAGTCACATTATGGAATCTATATGTTCCATGAACTCAGAGCACAAGGAAGGATTGTTGGGGTTTTAAAATGTCAGCTTCTCTCTTTGAAGACCAGAGTCTATGTGAACCATCTCAATTTCAAAGCAACTGTTATCACTCTTCAGGTGGTTCAAATTCAGGATGCCAGCTTGTATAAAAGCCAGAGGCTTTTGAGTGATGTAGAGTCCTAAATCTTTCAGTGTTTATGTTAATTTCAAATGAATTGCAAGAAATAAAACACGAAGTAGGCCACAATCAATCCCAAGGGCTTTCTTTCACTTGCATAATAGATTTAATAATTGGCGGAATCATCCAGATCCTTTGAGCTTAACATCTTACTAAAATACAAATAGCCAAAGTACAAATACATGCAAATGCCTTTTGGTGCCATCACACTTCTCTGATGCACACAGCAGACTGTGTAGAGAAAGTTCAAGGAGTTAAGAGAGCTTACACAAATTAAATGAGATTTAAATTTGTCAGGGCAGGAAACCTACGGTTGTTCTTGCTGGAGTTTTGAGAAGTTGTAGATCGGTAATATGTCAAATACTACCCTGTTTCCCCGAAAATAAGACATCCCCTGATAAAAAGCCCAATCGGGCTTTTGATTGCATGGCAATAAGGCCAAGCGCTTATTTCAGGGTTCAAAAAAATATAAGACAGGGTCTTATTTTCGGGGAAACACAGTATGTATAGTTAGCCCACTCGGAAATATTAATTGCTGTTTCTAATTTAGCCTGTATTGGCTCTTAATTAGAAGAGTGGCTGCTAGGTGCGAATTTTCTCAGTTGCTTTTTTGTTTTCTAACTTGTTCATGTCACTATTAATTAACTGTGTTAGGGAAAGAGTCAAAACTATATTATTCAGGAAAGGAAAATGGAAAAAGCTTCCAGATGGAGGTTTTTTTTAAAAAAAAATGTAGCATCAGAGATCCTAATCCGGAATATGTTCCTAATCCATATCACAGGTAGAAATTATATGGGGCATGAGAATCAGAAACATATTCTGCAGCATCATTCTTGTTTTTCTTTTTCTTTTCTTTGTTCAGAATAAAGATGTTCAGTTCAAGTACATTTTAAAAAAAGCCTGAATAACCTGTGCATGACATTATTAGAAAACTATTTTTGAACTAGTCCAAGGAATTAGTTTATCTTTAAATTGTGTATTTGTCTTATATTTAATTCCTGTGGCACAAGGGAGAGTTAGAATGAGATGCAATCCCATTGCAGAAGATAATTAGGGAAGTTGGTAAATTACATACAGTTGGCTTAGAACAGGGGTGTCAAACTCGATTTCATTGAGGGCCACATCAGGGTTGTGTTTAACCTTGAGGGGCCAGGGTGGGTGTGGCCATCTCGACGTCACTCGTGTTGGGGGTGCCTGTGGTGGCCTGAGCACTCTGTCAGCAAAAACAGGCTCCCAAACTCCGTTTTCGGCTGTGACGGCTTCCTGCAACCCTCTGCCAGAAAAAATTGAGCTCGGGGGGGGGCCATGCGCGGCCTTCACGAGCTCTGTTTTCACTGGCAGAAGCACCATGGGCCGGTTCTTTGCTGTTTCCAGAGTGGCCCCGCGGGCCAGATCTAAGCACCCTGCGGGCCGGATCTGGCGCCTGGGCCTTGAGTTTGATACCCCTGGCTTAGAATGTTTGCATGAATCAAAACATTACAGGTAGTCCTCAACGTACAAATGGTTGTTTAATGACTATTCAAAGTTATGACAGCCTTGGAAAAAGTTACTTACTTGCGACCTGTCGAACTACCCCCCTACAGTCACATGATTGCATTTTGGGGCACTTGGTAACCAGCTCGCATTTATGACCAGTTGCAACTTCCCACAATAACCTGATTGCATTTTGTGGTATCTTTTATTGTTTTCTGCAAAAAAAATCCCATTGGATAAGCTGACTTTGGACTTTAAACCTTGTGATTCACTTAATGATTGTGGTGATTTGTTCACTGTTTGTGGTGACTAGCTTAATGACTGTTACAAAAAAATCAGTCATAAAATCAAGTCCAATCACATAATGACTTGACTTATGACGACAATTATTTACAACAAAATTTCTGGCCTCCATTGTGGTAGTAAGTCAAGGTCTACCTATAATTTTGTCTAGCTACACAAACTAGCAAAATTGTACTCTTCCCTCCAAAAAGAAGACATGGTACATGCAGTCCTTTGATTAATGTTGTAATATGGCCTGTTGTATGGTCTTTTGGAATTAATCCATTTACACTTCCTGTAAGAGCTTTCCCTGTTTGAGGAGAAGAGATATGGCCTTACTCAATTTTGACTCTGGCTCCTACCCACTGCTTTTTTACCATGTTTCCCTGAAAATAAGTTCCTGTCTTATATTTTTTTGAACCCTGAAATAAGCGCTTGGCCTTATTACCATGCACTCGAAAGCCCGATTGGGCTTATTATCAGGGGATGTCTTATTTTGGGGAAAACAGGGTAGTTGCTACCATCATTGGCATGTACGGTAGTCTTCACAAGATATGTGTGTGGTAATGCAGCCCTTGAGAAATAAAAAAATGCTTACTTCACATTACTTTAACTCTTTTCTCCTCTCAACAACTCATCTGTTTATCTGAAATGCCCCAAATGCTCTATTCATCAAGGTCTTGGCCATCATCTTGATTTTTTTGACTCCTTTGCAGATGACCCTGGACACCAGGTCCTCAGAGGACTTTTTCTTCAATCTGTCCAAGTAGCACTATCAGACTAATATATAAATCCACAGGAGCTTTATGGCTCACTTGCCAATATTTGGCAGAGCCTAAAAGAAATCTTGGTGTGTTGTGTAATTTTATCTAACCATCCCACTATGCTAATTGTCCAAACTTCATTATGACAGAAAAACATAAATAAATGTGTGGCTGTTATAAAGTGGGCTAGAGTTCGCTGTTGTTATATGTTGTGATTAGTATGCAGCTTTATATTCACATATACGATAAATATGACAATACTGCTGTGGTAAACGAACACTTTTTAAAGAACAGTTTCTATTTACTAAGAATGACAGGGAATAAAATAACTCTAAATGCAACACAAAGTGTATTTATTGCATTTTAGTAAATTGAGTTTTCAGGGAGGTTATCATTCAGTTTGATTGCTGTTCTTCTTGCTCACATAAAAATCAACTATGGATGTAACTTGTACCAATGAGTCAGAGAATTGGCTAGTGTTAAAAATTCTTGTTGCATTTGTAGTATAATGCTGGCAAAGATCTAACCAAAATATTCACATAGGTATGGAATACAAGAATATTACCACATTTGAATATATAAATTGTTATTAAATACCAGATTCTTCACAACTGGATGTGGTCAGATAAATATATTTGCCCCAGTCTAAGAGGTGGACATAAGGAGTAAAATTAAATCAGTGCATTTTTCTGCTTGATGTGCAGTTCTCCAATGCAGTAAAAAAAACAAAACCCTCTTGTTGAGCTAAGTATCCTGCTGCTTCTTTTACAGGACCTATGAAAATGATGACTTTGGGGAGTGGAGAGATGGAAAAATGTTTTTGCTTCCTTTAAATGTCAGATGCACTTTTCCTTTTTTTTTCCCTCCCCCTTCTTCAGAGAAAAATAAATCTTGAAAGTATGGCATGAATGGCACAATTACCTGGATCATACTGTATCTAGAGTAACAGAAGCTGTAGCAACATTTTCTTGTTGCTTAAAATATATAAAACAAAGAAAAAGAAAATCCTCAGCCAGAACTTTTTATTTTTATGACAGGACAACATTTCTTAACTTAAAACAAGAAAATGCAGTACGTGGACTTGAGTACATGTAGTTTAAAAATGAACATACCCCACTGAGTAGCAATTGAAGACAGAAAGCAGGAAGCTCCCCTACTTCCTTTTCTCAACCATAGGCTTTTATTTCTCAGACTCTAAAGATGTCACCACTGCTAGTGTGGTCGGGTTTCACCCAAACCATTATTCAAACAGAAGGGTAACAGGCAGAAATCCAAGAGCACAGTTCTTGGATAAGCTGGTTTCTTACAGACATTAGAAAAGCCAATACAGCAGTGGTGGGTTGCTGCCATTCGGACCGGTTCTTTAGAACCGGTAGCTCTGACTCCAAGCCGAGAGAGAACCGGTTCTCTGTATCCATGAAAGTGGGCCCGCCCGCCCACCCCTGGGTTATACTGATCTTTATCTCTGCTTCCGAAGCCCAGCTGATCAGGGGCCGCAGATTAAATTGCCGCTCCGCAGCTGTTTTCCGTGCTCCTTGCCTAGTTTGCAACGCGGAAGTTCTATTTCCTCTGAACTGCGCACACGCGCGCAGCGAAGCGCGCACTCAGCGAACCGGTTGTAAAGCCGGTAGCAACCCACCACTGCAATACAGGTAGTCCTTGACTTACAACAGTTCATTTAAATGATTGTTCAAAGTTACAGTGGCACTGGAAAAAGTGACTTATGACCATTTTTCACACTTACAACCTTTGCAGCATTCCCATGGTCACATGATCAAAATTTGTATGCTTGGCAACTGACTCATATTTATGACAGTTGCAGTGTCCCATGGTCTGTGATCACTTTTTGAGATCTTCTTACAAGCAAGGTCAATGGGGAAGCCAGATTCACTTAATAATTGTGTTACTAACTTAATAATTGCAGTGATTCACTTAACAACTGTGGCAAGAAAAGTTGTAAAATGGGGCAAAATTCACTTAACAAATGTTTCACTTAGCAACAAAAACTTTGGTCTCAATTGTGTTGAATTTATATTTTACTGACAAAGAAATAAAGATAGACTAGCATAGATCTATTTCAAGCTATTTAACTCTCATCAGCTAGCCATACCCTTTCTGGGATTTGAACCTGGGCTACTTTTGTATTAGGTAAATGTATTAACCTCTAAGCCACAGGCTCTCCTTGCTTTGTTGGCTATACCAGGGGAGAGATTAAGTGGAAGCAGTATGCTCCATCCCTTAGTTGGGTAGACCAGGTTGCCTTGATAGACCAGTCTCACCAGAAAAAACATTTAATTTGGTCTCAATTGTGATCGTATGTCAGTAGGACTACCTGTATAATGTAGATATAGCAACAGCCAATTATAAGCAGATGGATGGATGGATGGATGGATGGATGGATGGATGGATGGATGGAATGAATGAATGAATGAATGAATGAATGAATGAATGAATGAATGAATGAATTCTGAAGCTGACACACATCTTAAAATAGCTGAGGTTGAGAAATATTGAGACAGACAGACATACAAGCATCAGTCTTAAACACCTTATGTATCTTCATCCCACCTGTGCACTATCGTGACATTGTTTATCAGTGGGAGGGATCACTAACATCTGTGCATAGTTATTGTAACAGATTTGTCTGATCTCAAGTTCTTTGTACCTCACCTTGATCCTTCTAATCTTGCTGTGACTGTAAAACCTAGCATCATAGGATTACAGGCTTGGAAGGGACTTTGAAGATCTTCTAGTCCAGCCTCCTGCCTAGTGCAGGAATCCTGATACCATTCTAGACATTCTGAAGTGCAGAGGAACAATTTGAGCCAGCTCCTCTACTCCACCAAATCAACATCTTTAGAGTTCTCCTAGAAACTTAATTTGGGGTGGGGGGCAGCGGCAGGGGGGAATGCAATTTGGAATGTTAATGCTGTTAATGTTGTTAATGTTGTCCATATTTGTTCAGTCCAAGAGTCGAGGTGGCGCAGTGGTTAGAGTGCAGTACTGCTGGCTACTTCAGCTGACTGCTAGCTGCAGTTCGGCAGTTCAAATCTCACCGGCTCAAGGTTGACTCAGCCTTCCATCCTTCCAAGGTGGGTAAAATGAGGACCCAGATTGTTGAGGGCTATATGCTGACTGTAAACCACTTAGAGAGAGCTGTAAAGTACTGTAAAGCGGTATATAAGTCTAAGTGCTATTGCTATTGCTATCTACCTGTAAAGTGAAAGCATATACAGGTAATCCTTGACTTGCAACCACAATTGGGACCACATTTTCCATCACTAAGTGGTGCAGTCATAAAGCAAGATGCTTTGCAACCACATTGCTTAACAACTACATGTAAAGCAACAAAAATTTTGGGCTCAATTGTAACTTGAAGACTACCTGTAGCTTATCTGGTTATATGTGAAACTAATGAATCCTGGGAAGAACACCTAGCAAAAGAATTATGAAACTGAGAGCAGCTGCTCTCTCATTTGAGAATAACATATTGCTTGCTTGTGGATAGGTTGTCTTCATTATAACAATGAACAACTGTAGCAACAGTTGTGATATATTAATCACTCACCAGGCATAAGCAGATATTGGATCTTTTCTGCTGAGCACAATCTGTGCTCTTTGGCTTATTATATTGGAGATACCTTTGAATGGATATAACTGCATTGGTTCCAGCTGGTGGGAATCTCCAATTTTTATTTTTGTTTTCAGTAATTTTATTAAGTATTATGCTAAACAGTAAAACTAACAAAGAAATCTAATACCTATACCTGCGATGGCGAACCTATGGCATGCGTGCCAGAGGTGGCACACAGAGCCCTCTCTGTGAGCATGCGCGCCATCGTCAGCTGCTCTTCCGGGTTCCAGCGCGCACATGCTCACCGGCCATCAGCTGTCCGGTGCACATGTGTGCGCCGGAACCCGGAAGAGAGCAGCTGGCCGGTGCACATGCGCACCAGACCAGCTGTCCGGCGCCTGTACATGCGACGGAACCTGGAAAAGCAGCTGGCTGCTGCGCGCATGCACACCGGCCAGCTGTCTCTTCTGGGTTCCGGTGCTCTGGCGCATGTACGTGCTCCAGTTTCAGCACTCGGTGCCAAAAAGGTTAGCTGTCACTGATCTATACAGTATATAGAGAGAGAGAGTGGAGAGGGAGGGAGAGGGAAAGAACAAGTGAAGGGGAAAAAGTAAGAACAAATTCCCCACTCAGATCAAATGTTTCAATTAAAGCAGTCTTCTTGTGCTTTAGTAATTGACCTTCAAAGTCTTGCTTTGCATTGAAATATAAACAAAACAGGTTTTTCTCACATGATGGTCTTTCTAATTAATTTCAAAGACTTTCCTTAAAGCAGTTTCACAAAGCCTTAACATTTAAACTCTTTTAAAAACAACTCTAAAATCACTCCTTTGCTGTATATTGCTTAAAATTTCAAAATAAATAAAGATCTTATGAAGCTGAAAAGACAGTTTCCTTTCTTTTTCAATGGATTGAAGGAAAACTCATCCAGCAATTTGAAGATTCTCATTCTTAAAGTGGCAGTACAAAAAATAAACTCCAAAGTGATTAAAAGGATGAGATTTGATCAAACCATGAGTCCATGAAAGCCTGCATTTACAGTTCAGACCGCACTATAACCCACAACTTTCAGCTGATCACAAGCGGCTGCAAAAATGTCAATTTCTGCTATCTGTTCACAAAAATCAGCTGTAGAGAAGTGCATATGGGCAATGTCTACATCTCTCTTTTTTCCAAAGAAAATTTTTAGCAGTCTGGACATCACGTCCAGCTGCCTTTTGGCCCTAATGCCCCTGCAAACTGTGCAGAGTGGAGAAAAATGTGGGCATTAACTTACTTTTCCTCAGTGGAAGCCAGAATCTGGGAATCTCCAGGTTTATGATAGAAAGAGTTGTGTAGAATCTAGGTCTGAGGTGTCAAATTCAAGGCCCGTGGGCCAGATCCAGCCTGTGGGGTGCTTAGATCTGACCCACAGGGCCACCCTAGAAACAGCGAAGGACCGGCCCGCGGTGCCTCTGCCAGCAAAAACGCAGGAGGCTGTCACAGCCGAAAACAGAGCTCAGGAGCCCGTTTTCTCTGGCAGAGTGCTCGGCCCACCATAGGCGCCCCCGACAGGAGTGACGTCGAGCTAGTCCATGCCCACCCCAGCCCCTCAAGATCAAACACCCTGATACAGCCCTCAATGAAATCGAGTTTGACACCCCTGATCTAGGTGCTCTGTTTGCCATCATCTCTGACAATAAACAATATGTCTTCAGCATTTTTTTCACTCCATCTTGAAGTAATAATACAGAGCTTTTGATATTCTTCTTTTGATTGTACTGTTGTTGAAGACCCAACATTTGGCCTGAATTAAAAGTTCTTGCTTCAAAAAGCAATCAAAAGGATATAAAGCTTGAAAAAACGTGTCCTCTTCTCCACTGTATAGTTCATAACTCCAAATTTGCATTCTAATTGTTAACTTCAATAACTTCTGCAAGGAACACATTTCTCATGGGACTTTAATCTTGTACTCCAATGAACTAATACTCAGTATCTAAAAGTAACAAAAGGAAGAGAAGAGACAGAAGTTTGTTCTGTTTTGTTGCACATTTCTGCTAAGAAAATGAATTATCATTTCTCTGAGATTCAGAAACTGACCTGAATTTTTCCTACTTTAAGTAAAATTGACTTTGAAGGAGGAAACTCTTATTTTTCCCACTAGTTCATCTGAGTGAGCTTTCTAAAGAAATCAAATGGCTTTTTGATTTCCCAGAAATGACCAAAATAAAAAGGCTGTACCAGAGATATACAAATATTATATTAATGTGGGAGTCCTCTAGGCATGCTTTATGCTGCAACATCTCATATTCTGTCAGCATATAAAGAAGCACAAAAGAGGAATCTAAAGAAATGATGATTTGAAGAACATTCAGTATGATAGCATGTGTTGGATGTTGAAAAAGAAGAAAAGACTAATTCGATCAGAAGGAGAAGGGTAAATTCTTAACTAAAAACTAGGCTAGAAAAGGGAAATTGAAAAACAGCACTTGTTTTTGACTACATACTGGTTTTATGTTCAGAAAATTAAGGCAATGAATGCTGTAATCAAACAATAACACAAAGTTTCCTAGATTATGGGGTGAAGTAGGAATCTCACCCGTGACTGTTGTGCATTCTGGTCTGAGACAGATAACATTTAGGCCAGTTGGATGAGCTCTTTAGGTGATCTGGAGTTGACTGGCATAGAAACGGAAACAGACTTTCACAAAACAATAAACTGTGAATTGAAAACTCAGTGATAACTGCTGAAACAATTACTTTTTCAGGCTTGCTGATTGATAGTCTCTGGAGACTCACCCCAGGCTATAAGTTGTCATAGAAGCTAGCTATTTGGTAGGCTTTTGCTCTGCATAGCACACAAAGCAAAGACATTTGATTTTTTCCCCCATTTAATTTGGGTCTTAATCTCACAATGGTAGGAAAATAACATTTTGAGGTCTACTGTCAAATACATAACAAGCTACTGGGGTGGGGGTGGGGAATTTGCATATAAGTTTCCTCCCGGGGGAGCAATTATCAGAAAACATTGGGAACTGACGCAGGAGGAACCCATGGTACTACTACCATTGCTTTTTCACAATCATTTATTCTGCTCCCTTGGAGGCCATGGGGGGGAGGGAGGCAAAATTGCCTTCCATACAGATCGCCATAAAGCATACCTGTGGTGACAATATCATTAGAGGAAAATGTTGTGGTGGTTAGGCTTGTTTGCAAATCACAATCAAAACACGAGCCCGTTTTGTTTAAATGCAAGAGTGAGATTATTAACCTCGACTGCCTAGTGTGAATCATCTTAAAAAGCTTTTCAATTTGCTCCGTGTGATTCTTGCCATGTGACTTTTTAAAAAAAAAGATAGCTTCTTAACTTTCAGTTCGAACAAAAAGAGAGATAAGAGTGCAGCAGTATGCAAATTTTCCCATCTTATTAATGGCTCCCCAGTGTGTGAGAGCAAGTTTGGATCTGCAGAATGTGCTCCAGCTCTCCTGTGCCCAATTTATTAACTTATAGGAGGGTTTTAAATTTGTGCTGTTTGCCTCATGTTGAAGAATTTAAATAAATTGTAACAGTGAAAAGAGACAGTTTGGGTAGCTACAGCAAACCTTTCCACCCTGATGCTCTTAGATTATTGAGCACTTCAGACGGCATCATTATTGTACATTTTGTCCTGCTGGTAGAGGTGATGGAACGATGTAGCCAGATATAGTCGAAGGGCAGTAAGTTAAAGTTTTCTACAGTGTAATGTGTATGCGTGTACAATGTGTTCAGAAATATTGAGCAATCTGGTTTCCATAGGATAAATCTATGAAACCCAAACCTCTAAAATTGGCCAGCTGGACCACACAAAGACAACCAATCAATAGCCATATTTTCCACATGATGAGGACAGAGGTTGAGAGATAAGTAAACAGCATGAGAGAAACTGAATATTTTTGCTGTTTAAAAAACAATGCACCAAGCCTGAAATTTTAATCTCTTAAATTTTTATTTTCCTTGTGTTATTCCGATATTTATCTAAGTTTTCACTGTTTATCTTGTCTTTGGCTGCCACGTACTAATGGTCTTCTCAAATCTAGGTTTTATGTGACTGATATATTTGTATTATATTTAATCATCCTGAGTATTTTGGTAGAACAACAAATAAACTAAAAATATAAGTTCTAGAGAGAGTAAATTTCCTGTTGTTATTGTTCACAAGGAGATTCTGATTAAGAGAAGTCTGACCTGACTTATATAGTCCATGGACTGATCTTCTAATCTATACTGCATTTCTGTTGGGTTCAGCCCCCAGATGATTTATACAGGAATTATATAAGTCCACGTTGGGCTCACTAGTTGACTAATTCATAGAATTGAAGAATCACAGAATTATAAGGTTGGAAAGGGCCAATTACAGTAAATCACTGGGGTCAACCTGCCTCTCAGTGCAAGAATCCATATTAAAGTACCCAGATACATAACTGTCTAACCTCTACTCCAGTGGTGGGTTTCAAATTTTTTTACTACCGGTTCTGTGGCCGTGGCTTGGTGGGCATGGCAGGGGAAGGTTACTGCAAAATCCCCATTTCCTCCCGATCAGCTGGGACTCGAGAGGCAGAGAATAGATGGGGGCGGGGCCAGTCAGAGGTGGTATTTACCAGTTCTCTGAACTACTCAAAATTTCCACTACCGGTTCTACAGAACTGGTCAGAACCTGCTGAAACCCACCTCTGCTCTACTCCTTTGTGTCTCCTTAAAAAAATCTTCAAATTAAATTAGAAATGAATATTTAAAAAAAACCCAAAATCTAATAGAATCACCGATTTCCCCTTTGATCTAGAAACATTCATTACAATAAGTGCATGGGGGAAATTAGAAATTCTATTCCTAATAGCCATGATGACTGATGATGATTAGTAGTCCAATACAGATGGAAGGCAATAAACTAGGAATATTGTTGTGATGAATGTATGTAGATGAGTCTATTACCGAGATGTCAAATACAGTATACGGTATAGATATTTGTTTAATTCTTGACAAAGGCCCTTTATATGATTACAAATATGTCCCTCATTTACACACTATATTTTTTTCATGTACTGTAACTCTAAACAATTTTAAAGATAACCCTGAAAAATGTTAGGAAACAGTTAACATTTTATTAGGCATAGATTTGAGTACTTGCTGTAGAATTTTAGAAAAATGTATGGAAATTCTTGGAGATACTAACAGTCTTCCTTTTAAAATGTATTGGAGAAGAAAGGCAGGCTTTATAGACTTTTAGAATATTGGCTGATACTGAAAATGTTTATGATGTGTTTTTTTCTAGTGCTAAGAAATCAGCCTCATATTGACTTACAAGTTGTATTCTTCAGGGAGGACTAATAACAAACCCCCTAAGCATTCATTTGAACTATATTTCTTACAGTGGACATCCAATTGCTCAGTTTTCTTAACAAAAAGGACAAAGCCTTCTTCTTTAGCCAATGTAATTACCTTCCTTCTTTCTATTTTTCTGTGGAAATTGTAGATATTATTTTGGCTGTTGCTCTTTTTACAATAAGTGGTATTTATATAAGCAGCTTTTCTTTCACGTAAAGCCTTGTATTGTGTCAACACAATTCAAACATAACATTAGCCAAAAAGTGGACTATACTCTTGATGTTTTCATTGAAACTCTCCCTTGTGTACAATTCTGAAAATTATTTTTCAGTGGGTGAAGTACTTGTAGGTTTGTTTTTTTCTATTGCTGCTCCCAAAGTTGATTGAATGCACTATAGAATTAAAGGACAAAAACATATGGAATTTTAAGGACCACAAAGCATGACACCTTAGTTCCAGATCTGTGATCTTTCTTAAATCTTCATTTGTACTCAGTAAAAAACAGATTTCTGTAGCCTCATATACATCCTGTACTTAACACCAAAATGAATGGAAATAGGACTGTGTTCAATTCCCTTGAATGTTCCTTCATTGCAGCTCAGCTTTTGTTATATATTCAGAATTAATAGATTCCATTCAGAATTGATGCCAACTCTTCTCTTTGTGTTGAGTGTCAAAATTGACTGGCAGTGGAAAAATGCCTGATTTAATAAAGAAAAATCAGAATTATTATATTACATTTTTTTAATGACATTGCTATTTTTTTTTTAAAAAAAAGATTTTTACTTTTTAAATAATATAATATTGATACTAACCCAGGCTGAGAAAGCTACTGAAAACTCTGATTACAATAATCCCCACTGGACATTTTATTGAAAAAAACAAGATGAAATGGATTACTGTTGGGTAGATCTGCCACTTACATGTGGATACCATATTTTTTAAATAGAAAATTTAGACAAACACTAGATTTTCTTTCAATGTGATCACTTTTTGACATATAACCGACTGACTCCAAATTCAGAAATAATTTCAGAATAGAGTTTGCTGCAGAGTTACCTCTTTTCTTATTTATTCTTGGTATTTATGCCTGTTGGATTTGAAGAGCAGATAGGGGAGCTGCCAATCAGAACAGAATATGATGGGACCAGTGGCAGTTATAGAAGTAGTCACCCAGGTAACTACTTCTGAAATAATAACCAATGCACAGAATTGAGATTGCATTGCTCAAGGCACTGGAGTCAATAACAGAAGCAACTTGGCAACTTTCTGGCATTCAGTGGAGCACTAGGAAAAGGGACGTAGGCTACACTAGCAGCCATAGTGGCTGTTCATTATTTATAATTAATTCCAGTGCTTACAGATGGTGGCTTTTCAAATTGTCAAAGATAATCATTCCCACTGCAAATTTATTAGGGGCAAGTGTATGCATGTGGAAAGTACAGTATAACTCCAATCTGGTACTACCATGTAGAGTTGGAAAAATTACACCAGAATTCAGCAGTGTGTTATGTTCAGATGAGAGAGTGTGCTAGCTTAGTGGCTGAGTAACAGAGCAGGGATCTTACGAGATGTAATCTCAGCTCTGCCATCCACTTTGCCTTTTTTATTTTTGTATGCTTGATCTTTTGATTGGCAGAATAAGGATGATCATGCTTATATTACAAAGCTGTCACAAGGATTAAAACAAAATGCACATGTTAGTTAAACTAGTTTTCAGTGGAGCAGCCAGACTGGTGATGGGGCAATCCCAACATTGCAGGCATTGGTGGGATTCAAATATCCCATCCTTGTCTTCCAGCTCTGCCGCACATGTGGGACGAGCCTCCCACGACGGCCAACCTGACCCTAGGTGAACTGGTTGTTAAATTCCCCCCCACACACACACACACTATCAAAGTGGATCCTGGGTGCTGTGCTGCAATAGAGAAACGGGCAATAGAGTGGCCGGCACGAGGGAAGGAGGAGGAGCAGGGAGAAGAAAGAGGGAAAGCGGCCTTCTCCTTCCCTTGCGCCGGCCACTCCACTGCCCATTTCTCCATTGCAGCGCAGCACAGCGCCCAGGATCCACTTTGGTAGTGGGGGATGGGGTGTAATTTAAGAACCAGTTCGCCTGAACCGGTGCGAACTGGCTGAATTCCACCACTGATTGCAGGATAAAATTGGTTTTGAAGTCATTGCACTAGTTGCCCATAGTTTATAGGTTCACTACGGATGATGATCACCTATACAGTCCAGTGGTATAATTGCAAATTGAAGCAGGTATTACATTGCCAAAATCGATGCTCCCTGTCTCATCCAAACATCTTGAGAATGTCTGTTAAGAGTCTCATTTCCACAGGAAGTACATGGAATTTAGATTAGGCAGCAGAGTTTTCTCTAGCGACTCCCACGCTCCTGGGCATGTTTGAATTTGGTACCCTAGTGTTATATAATCTAAAATCTCACAATTGTCTATAAATATTACAAATAAATAAATATCCTAAATATTACATTTTATACTCGTATCCCAAGTTTTTCTAGTTACTTCAAGAAAAGCAGCAGAGTGAGTTTGAAGATATATTTTATAACATTTTTTTTCTATTGATATACTCTTCTGATAAGAAATATTCAGAATCACCAATGCCCATTTCAAGAATGACATCTTTTCTTTCTCCCACATCCTACACATGATGGAAAGCAGATAAGAGATAAAACTGAAGAGCTTTTTAATTTTACTCTTCTGTCCTACCTCAAGCACTGGCCTGTTTTTCCTATGTTGCCATATCTCTCTCAGTACACACTAACATACGTATTATTCTCTTTAAGAGTATGCAGTGTTATGCAAAGGAAAAAGAATAAAATGTAATCAACAAAAAGAGTGGGCAGACAAATTTTTTTACTTCATATAAGATCTGGAAAACTTGTGGCCACCCTGTCAGATCTCATAAAATGCTGCATTACAAGTGATTTTGTGAAGGAAAATCAGCAATCAAAGCACAAGTTGGAAGCTGGCAATGTTTTATTTTTATACATCTTGATTTCACACTGTTACTTACAGATGAAAATGCAAAGAATCAGTTGTAAAGGTCAGTTCTCAAGAGACATACATGTCTTGAATTGGAAATCGTGCTTGCTATTTTTTTTTAAAAGTGTATACGTTTAAGACTTTAATTAGATAGAGACAAATGTAGGAGAACTGTTTAAAGCATTTAAACAGTTGTTTTTCTTGACATTATCAGCATCAGAAATCCAAATCTGGATTTATACTTCAGTGCAGGAGGGACACAGCTTTGCATTTGCTTTATAGCTTTCTTCCTGAAATTTGCTCCTTCTCTCTATATATGAATCTTGAGGCAGTAAGAATTTCACCACCATGGCAATGCTTCTGCTTTGTGACTCTGCTGACTGAAGATTAGCCAATGAGGCCATGTTTGAAGGATCTCTAGGAAACTACTACTACATTAACCAGTGAAAGTGTTTTCATTTATTTGTTCGTTTGTTCTTGCACCAACCCCAGAACAGTTCAAACTTCAAAGTCACAGAAACCTATACAGATCCATCCACTCATTCCACCATTTGTTCAGCTGACCCAGAACCACAAACCCTGGTGGTTCTGTTCATCAATAAACTTTCTTTCCAATCAGCCTCCATGTTGTTTCCAGCGTCTTTCTCCCAGCTTGGAACATGGATTTTCCTTCCAACAGTTCATTTGTTGAGTTTCAATAGCTCTCCAACTCAACCAAGTGACTCTGAATGGATTACCATTCTAAAATTATAGAACATTTAAAACAATGAAATTGTTTACTTGCTAGATCAGGGGTGGACAATTACTTTTCCCAAGGGGCCACATGCAAAACTAGGACAGTTGTGAGAGCCAAACAAGAGGACCACTGCCAAAGGGCCGGATGTGGCCTGTGGGCCATAGAATGCCCAAGTCTGAACTAGACAGAAGCTACAGTCATTCAATACAAGCTTACATATGAGTCCTAGGAAAAGTTAATTTCTAACTTTTCAACTGTGCTTACAAACACAGATTCTTGGGATACTTGCCAGGAAATTCTATTATGGTATCAGATAACTTTCCTTGAGATATCATTTGCATTTCCAATTGCCTCCAATTGCATCTTTAGTAAAACAAGGGTGATATCAGTTGAATCTAGAAGTGTTATTTAACAAGGGTTGAAATGAATTAGGGGGCTGTTTGTCTAATGAAGGATTATACTGCTATTTTATATCAGGTTTCACTACAGTCTATTGAAAATCTCTTATATTTGCGGTAGTCAAAGAATGGGCCTGTATTGAAAGGTTTTCTAAATTTTTGGAAAGAGAGACTGTATATTAAGAAAGAGTTATTATATTCACTTGATTAGAGCAGAATTGGACAATAATAACATATACTACTTAAATTTGAAATGAGAAAGGGTAATTTCTTTGTATAGTGTATTTTTTGGTTGTTAGGAATTGTAAAAATATATTCCAGTTTACTCATCAGCATATATACTATTTTAGCTTTCTTTACTATGTAAAGAAATAAAGTATTAACAATGGGTTTGCTACATGCTGTAGAAATATTCTGTTGCTTAGCAATCTGAAATACCCAGTTAGTTTATTTATTTATTTATATTTTATATTTTATTTATTTATTTATTTATTTTGTCAAGCGTATATATGATTACAGAAAATTACAAGATTACAATCATGTACATAAACATGATTGTGAATACATAAAATGTATAAACATGGTTATGAGTACATGAGATGGTTACGAATACATGGGGACATTAGGACAGGGACGTTGGTGCGCTTATGCACGCCCCTTACAGACCTCTTAGGAATGGGGTGAGGTCGACGGTAGATAGTCTAAGGTTAAAGTTTTGGGGGTTTGGGGTAGAAACTACAGAGTCAGGTAATGTATTCCAGGCATTGACCACTCTGTTGCTGAAGTCGTATTTTTTGCAATTAAGTTTGGAGCGGTTACGTTGAGTTTGTATCTATAGTGTGCTTGTGTATTGTTGCGGTTGAAGCTGAAGTAGTCATTGACAGGTAGGACATTGTAGCAGATAATTTTAGGTGCTACACTTAGGTCAGATCGAAGACAGCGTAGTTCTAAATTGTCTAAGCCCAAAATTTCAAGTCTGGTGGCATAAGGTATTCTGTTACGAACAGAGGAGTGGAGGACACTTCTCGTGAAATATCTCTGGACATTTTCAATTGTATTAATATCCGATATGTAATGCGGGTTCCAGACAGATGAGCTCTATTCGAGAATTGGTCTAGCAAATGTTTTATATGCTCTGGTTAAAAGTACAATATTACCAGAGAAGAAGCTACTCAAGATTAGGGTAACCATTCTTAATGCCTTTTTGGTAATGCTGTTGCAGTGGGCTCTGGCACTTAGATCATTAGAGATGAGTACTCCAAGGTCTTTAACTGAGTGAGGATCGTCAACAAGGTCGTGATCATCTAGCTTGTATTTTATGTTCTGATTATTTTTGCCAATGTGTAAGACTGAGCATTTGTTGATTGAGATTTGAAGTTGCCACTTGTTTGACCATTCTGACACATAGTCCAGGTCTTGTTGAAGGGTAGAAGCATTGTCGGTGGTGTTGAATAGTTTTACATCATCAGCGAAGAGGACAAA
>QLTV01004098.1:1978454-1999569 GCA_003457575.1 Thermophis baileyi
GGGGGAGGGAGAGAGAGAGGGAGAGAGAGAGAGGGAGGGAGAGAGAGAGAGAGTTTAAGTTGAGGTTGAGCTCAAATCTTGAGACTGGGTCAAGAGTTTGTATTGCTGAAGTGCAGTTTCATGGGGTGGATGTAAAACTCTTTTGAGTGGAATTCCAAAGCTTTCTAAGGTTTTGCTCACCTTAATCAATCATCTTTTGTGCCATGAGCATGGATATCTTTGAGTCTGTAAAACAATGGATCAGGCTCCAGTTCTGAGCTGACAGTGATAGTGCTCCAGACAGTAATGATCTAAAGACAGAAGTAGAAGACGTCTGGAGCAACCCCCATTGTAAAATCTTTTAGAAAATCTAAAAGTGCCAGGTCTAACTTTAAGCAGAGTGAATAAACCATCGTAAGGAGCATATGCACAGCAATTGCACTTGGGTAGCTTTTCCTGCTGATCCTCTAATCATTCCTTTTTGTTCCGTGGACTTTGTACATTTTGTAATTTATTTTGGTACCCTGGGCTACAGTGGCAATTTCCATACCGTCACTCACAGATTGGAGTGGAAATCCTGTCAGAATTAAAAAGCAGAAACTTAAGGCTTTCCTATACTGCCAAATAAAAAGACACCTTTCTCCTTTGAAAGAAAAAATTTGGTTATGTTGGTTGAAGTCACTGGGAGTGTATCAACAGTTGCAGTGTAGATGGGACTATGACAATCTGCCGCAGCCAACTCGCCATGACCAGCTCACCACGGCCAACTTGCCACGGCCAACTCATTGCGGGACAACTCGCTGCAGGACAAGAGTTACACTAATATCAAAGAAATGTTGGAATAGAATCATTAAAGAAAGGATGAAAAAGGAGGGACAGAATGAAATGTGAATGACAAAAATTAAATTTTTATTTAGTTATTTCAAATAATTAAATTGAATTGTTAAATTGTCCCACAGTGAGTTGTACCATGGCGAGTTGGTTGTGGCGAGTTGTCTCATTCTGGTGTAGATAAGACCCATCTCCATATTAAAATCTCTTGAACAAGTTCTACTCATTTTATGAGAAATGGAAAGGAACAGTCCATACGTATGTGACTAATTTATATATATATCCTGAAAATTGAGAATTGCAGCCCCATTCATTTACTTTAGTAGGTGATAGTGTCCAGACTTTAGCTGATTTCTGTGTTGGTCCTTGTTAGTACCTGAATGGAGAACTGCCTGGGATTTCCAGGGCCATAGGCTAGATGGAGAAGTAGAAGAATATCCTGGAAGAACAGAGTGGCATTTCACAATACTGTCAAGAAAACTCCAGCAATGCAGTCAGCAGAAGTCAAGTTTGGCTTGAAGGCATTTTTACTTTATTTGCTCTTGATTGGTACATGCATATTTATTCATTTATTATTTTATTTATTAAATTTATATGCCACCCATCTCAGTGTTGAACAATGACTCTGGGTGGCTTACAATATCATAAAAAAGCAATATAAAACAATGAGAATATTGAAAATATTAGATGTTAAAAGTTAATAAAAAAACTAGATAAGAAAGGAACTAATACATAAACAGGGTGAAGATGGGATCTTCTTCTTAGCCTACTCTTACTTTACCTTCCCCCAGAATAGAATAGAATAGAAATCTTTATTGGCCAAGTGTGATTGGACACACAAGGAATTTGTCTTTGGTGTATATGCTCTAAGTGTACATAAGGAGAATAAAATACATTCATCAAGAATAAAAAGATACAACACTTAGTGATAGTCAAGGTTATTAATGAGCTATCAAATCGTACTAGGAAACAAATAAAAACAGTATAACTGTATGGGGATTATTGGTTTAGCAGAGTGATGGCATTCGGGGAAAAAACTGTTCTTGTGTCTAGTTGTTCTGGTGTGCAGTGCTCTATAGCGTCGTTTTGAGGGTAGGAGTTGAAACAATTTATGTCCAGGATGCGATGGGTCAGTGAATATTTTCACGGCCCTCTTTTTGACTCGTGCAGTATACAGGTCCTCAATGGAAGGCAGGTTGGCAGTAATTGTTTTTTCTGCAGTTCTGATTATCCTCTGAAGTCTGTGTCTGTCTTGTTGGGTTGCAGAACCAAACCAGGCAGTTATAGAGGTGCAGATGACAGACTCATATTTCACATATTCCATTGATCCCTGATGTCTAGGGTTCATATTAAATGCTAAGCCCAAACTAAAGAACTATGACTTAGTGTAATGTAAAGCATAGCTGATATATGCATATCAAGAAATAAATACAGAGATAGCAAAATGCAGTTTAAATCAGATTATCTACCACCAAATCCTGAATCTGGCAAGACATTTCTTGATTGTTCTTATGCTGTTTTCTTCCTAAACTTGTGTTTGTAGATTTTTTTTTTTTTTACTGGCTGGCAACCAAACGTGCTTGCTTAGCAATATTTTCCTTTCTCTTGTGTTGTATGTTTATAAGCAGGTTGTTAGGAAAATTACTTCCTAGTTACATATTTAACTGTAGGAAGAAAACATAAGTATAATGACTTTCTGTGTAGCAGTACTGAGCTAGTATTAAGAGTTTAAAATAATGATACTGGAAAGTATTTTTGAAGGCATTTTTATGCATAAGATACTTGGGGTGCTAATATACACTCTATTTTATGTTGTGCCTTTATTTTCATTAATATTTGAACATCCTTCAGAAGACAGCAGGGGAAAAAATCAGCCAAAGAAATGTAAGTTCATACATACATACATATTCATTAAACAGTAATTTTTTTCAGACCACTCTAACCTTTCTCATCCAGTATGTTCTAATTAAAATTAAAGATTAAACATAATCTAGTCTTACTTGAGCTTTGGAAAACGTATAGTTTAAATTATTTTTTGTCTGTCTGTCTGTCTGTCTCTCTCTCTCTCTCTCAGTGTGTGTGTGTTTGTGGGAAAGAGCGAGCAAGCAAATTATATAATGTGTTGACTGATACTTAAATAGTGAACAGTTAGAGAAAATGATTTGGATGAATGAATGCAAAATTATTTTAAATTAACATGGTAAAACGTCATAATCAATGCAGTATATTCATATTTACTCAGTCCTGTTTTACATATATGGACTATAATTCTGCCTTACATCATGTAGCTTATAGAAGTCTTTGCAAGCTGTGCCTATTCATTGAGGCTCAATTTTTGTAGGGTTTCCTCCAGAGCTGCAAGTTGGTGTTTCCTGGTGGCAATAGCACCTGTTTTGTCTCATCTCCCACTTTTGGAAGTTCTCTTACCTTCCTTGAGTCAAGGTACCTTAGTGTTTTGCCACCATCTCTCCATTCTCCAGAGTGATAAAACAGGTAGATTTATTTCTTCCCTAGACAGGTCATATTTCTCTTTTTATAAAAGCACCGAAACAAGGAAGATGGGGAGAAGGACTGGATGCTGATTATTCCCCAGCTGGATGGCATCCCTTCCCCTTCTTCGTTGCCTCTGGCCCTAAGGAGCAACCCTTAAGGGCATCACACATAAGAAGAATCTAACATTTGTACCAAGAGTGTGCAGAAGTTCCCTTAGATTTAAGCCATCTTAATTGTGATGGAATTTGAGCTTAATTTGAGTGCTAATTATATGGAAATAGGAGCATCCACCCCATTTCCCCACCAAAGTCACTCCAGTGATGTCTGTATCATGTAATTTCACTGATTTCCAGATGAGCTGGGGTCCTGGCCTAAAAAGAAAGCCAATGTAAATGTAGTCATTTTATGAAAACTTTTTTTTTCCTAGTGCAGATATTCCTGATGATTTCAGGAGCAGCAGGCGTATTATTACACTGTGGGGTTGGTGGGGAAAATAATTGTCCGTTTCACTTTCCTTGCCCCTTTGCTGTTAATGGACATGGAAATCTCCCACCGGCTACCATTTTGTTCACTTTTTTCCAAGCTAAAAAGTGATATGCTTCATTGTTGTACTTTGCCTTTTTCCATGTTCAGCAGAATCGGTGGTCAGTTCTCATACAATATCTGTAAAAAACAGCATGACATGATTAAAAAAACAATTATAACAATGAGTGAACAATGCAAATCTTTAACAAAGAGAATTTGTGATTTAAAAAAAGCTTTTTAATTATTTCTGAACATTGTACAGTAAGAGATGTTAGTTCTTTTTGAATTTCTGCTGCATACTCAACCAGATGAACCTGAAGTTATTTCTCCTAGTAAGATACCTTCAAATCAACATTTTTCATTACTTTCATATTGCACTGTTTGATTAGATCCTTTTGCTATTTCTCAGTACTATCACTTAGCCCAAAGGTGTTTTTTCAAGAGGCAACTGGGCTTTCTGGTTTTTCTTTGAAGATGTTTCGCTTCTCATCCAAGAAGCTTCTTCAGCCTGAAGAAGCTGAAGAAGCTTCTTGGATGAGAAGCAAAACGTCTTCAAAGAAAAACCAGAAAGCCCAGTTGCCTCTTGAAAAAGCACCTTTGAGACAACCATGACCTGGATGACTGAGAATCTCCATAGAGATTTACTATCACTAGCCTTACCTTAATTATTTCTCTGTATTTTAGTCCATTCTTTCCTGTTGTATATTATTGAGGAAACCATAAACTAACCCTAATATTCAGTTTATCCACATCTTTGCTTCTTTTTATCACAGCAAAAGACTATTAGTCCCCCAGAGTGTCTTCTCTTGGTTTTTAATCCACAAGAGACCTTTCCATTAGAGTTTAAAATTACTGTTTTTATTAATACTCCCTTATGTGTGACTTCTCAATAGCTTTATGCAAATCCAAGTAAATTAAATGCTTTAAATCAACAGAAATTTAGCTATACAGAGAGAGAATATTTGGGTGAGGGGGGATTGGAACAGTGGAGGGAAGCTTTGTATTCCAACCTTAAAAATGAAGGGACAATAGTCACCTAAAAGAAATGTTGCATTTTCCTCCTTATGTTTCCATGGAGCAGCACAACCAATTTCCAACTAAAAGAACTTTCAAACCTCAACCCAACTTGATCTGCTTAATACAGTTAGAAATATTATTTAAATGGTATTTTTTCTTGATTCACTGGTAACAGACCATAACCTTGAGCAGTGTCCTTCTTCAGTAGCCATAACTGGATTTAGGCTCAATTATGGTTTGCCTCTAAGCTTATGAATTTTTTAGGAGATGACTTTGATTAATGTTATTTTTCCCCCTGTGTGTTCTGAGGACAGTTACACTGCTGCTGTATCCTGCCTAAGGACTTCTCACCTTGCATCTGTTTTCTAACTGGCTCAAAGAAAGTAGTGTAATAGATCTGTCACTCTTGTTCCATTCCCTAGGCTCCTCATTACTAGTAAAATGCGAGCAACTTGGAAATAATTCAAAGAAGAACTTCAGAATTGATTAAGAAATTGGAAGGATTTCTCATATTCTAATTTCTAGTATACTGAAAGATGAAAGAGCTGAATATGGTTGGCTTGAGTAAGAAAAAGGTGAGGAGGTGGGAAGGAAAACACAATGACTGCTTATTTGTGTTTGAAGGCTATAAATATTACAGAAAGACCCAGAGGTATCAACTATCTTTTTCTAGTTTTAAAACCAAACCAACGTAAAAGTAGAAATTGACTGTCAAGGACAGAAAATCATTTTTTTAAAGCAATATTTCTCTGTACTGTATATTAAACTTGAAAAGGAGAGCCTACTATGTTTTGTGAACTTGAATAGGTGGAGGCAGTAATGAATTTTGGCACTTTTCCTTCCTAGAAATCCATCTCCCATTCCCTGAAAGATTTCTTTGAGGCAATCATGGAAATCTGTCAAATATAGAAGGCTGAGATTTCTAGGGTAGGTGGGAAACCACCCAAAGTGATTCAAGTTTTCTCATGCAGTTTCAAGTAATCTTTCCTTTACCTGCAGCCTCTTAAAACATCGCTATCACCTTTCTGTCCCACCTCTGAGTTTCCTGGATGCTTGGCTGGGAAATTCTGAGCTTGCTGGCTGACTGTGTTCTGATCCCCCCCACCCCCACCCCTCTTTCAGTGCAGCTTTGCTTATTTCCACAATATTTTAGGTTCTTCAGTGAAGTTTACTTGGTGGCTTTTTTATTCATTTGGTTCTCTTGAAATCCTGTATGCAGCTGCTCAGACATATTACTGAGCGTAATGGGACTTATTTTCTCTATATGGATTGCAGATTAAGGCATTGTTTGATTTTACTAGGGACACAGATGTGAATGGACTCCCCTTCTCTACTCTTCTGAATCTTAGGATGTAGAGGAAGAAGGGAAATAACCATTGTCTGGAAGTTCATTCTGTATTGTCCAATGAAAGATTTTGGAATAGCTGTGGGGCCCCAACCCCTGAGAATCCATATTCTGTAGCCCCATCCTTAAAGAGTCAGTTGAGGGGAAAAGAAGTTTTTGTATCACAGAGAACAATTCTTCTACCATTCTTCTATAGTTCCTCTGCTCCTGATAGAGCTGGGGTAACCCTGCCCAATCATATGTTCTTTTCACATATTGAGCAAGGTCCACACTGTTTAGGAATTATGGGAGTTGTAATCCAACAGATCTGGCTGCACTAATGGTATACTCGGTATTATAATCCCTTGGTAGGACCATACGTGGAATATTGCATACAGTTTTGGTCGCCAGAATATAGAAAAGATTTTGAGATTCTGGAAAGAGGCAGAGAATAGCAGCAAAGATGATTGGGGGGGGGGGCTGGAGGATAAAACATTACAAAGAACGGTTGCAGGAATTGGGTATGTTTAGTTAAATGAAAAGAAGGACTGGGGTGATATGCTAGCAGTGTTCCAATATTTGAGTGGCTGCCACAAAGAAGAGGGGGTTAACCTATTCTCCAAAGCACCTGAAAGCAGCAATAGCAATAGCAATAGCAATAGCAATAGCACTTAGACTTATATACCGCTTTACAGTGCTTTACAGCCCTCTCTAAGCGGTTCACAGAGTCAGCATATTGCCCCCAACAATCTGGGTCCTCATTTTACCCACCTCGGAAGGATGGAAGGCTGAGTCAACCTTGAGCCGGTGAGATTTGAACCGCCGAACTGCAGCTAGCAGTCAGCTGAAGTAGCCTGCAGTACTGCACTCTAACCACTGCGCCACCTTGGCTCTTATAGCACAAGAAGCAAGGGATAGAAACTAATCAAGGACAGAACCAAACTATAGCTAAGGAGAAATTTGCTGACAATTAATTAATCTGTGGAACGACTTGTCTTTAGAAGTTGTGAATGCTCCAACACTGGAGGTTTTTAAGAAGAGATTGGACAACCATTTGTCTGAAATGGTATAGGGCAATGATGGCGAACCTATGGCACGCGTGCCAGAGGTGGCACGCAGAGCCCTCTCTGTGGGCACGCGCGCCATCGCCAGCTGCTCTTCTGGTTTCTAGCGCTGGTCTTCTCGGGTGCCGGAGCGCCAGAAAACGGCCGGAAAACAGGCCGGAAAATGGCCAAAAACAGGCCGTTTTCCGGGCCATTTTTCAGCCCCAAAACAGCCCGGAAAACGGCCTGAAAAATGGCCAAAAACAGGCATGAGCACGCCGGCGAGCTGGTCTTCGGGTTTCTGGTGCTCTGCCGCCGCAAAAACCAGCTGGCCAGCATGCATTCGCGTGCTGGAAACCCAAAGACCAGTTGGCCAGCACGCGCATGCACACCGGCCAGCTGGTCTTCAGGTTTCCGGCGCTCGCACATACCCGTGCATGCATGCACGTTCCGGTTTGGGCACTTGGTGCCGAAAAGGTTCGCCATCACTGGTATAGGGTTTCTTGCTTGAGCAGGGAATTGGACTAGATGACCTCCAAGGTCTCTTCCAACTCTGTCATTCTGTTATTACTAGTAAATTATTCCTGCATATAATTTCTCATTAGCTGTCTGCACCATGGCTTGGCCTTAAGAGGCTGAGCATTGATTACTTTCAGGCTCATATTTTTCTTTCTCTTCTTTCTTTCCATCCTGCCATTTCTCATTCGGTGCAATGCTTTCATATTTGAACAACATGGCCAAGGTGTGGGAGATTATTTGGAGTTAAAAAATAATTCTTGTGCACTGTTAGGTGTATGTTTTATAGGATCCTGACCTTCCCTTAATTCAGTTGAGAACAGTCTTCTGGTTACTGTATATAGATTATTTTTGCAAAATATATCAAGCATTTTTAATAACGAAACACCAAAATGAATACTTGGCACTACTTTGCTGTAAAAGGAAACTCTTGGAAGACTTGTATTTTAATCTCTATAAATCCTTGTCAACATCTTCATTTTTATGGATTTTGGTTGTAGTTTTTTTATTCATGCCTCATCAAAATAGATTCTCTTTTTTGTTGTTTCATGTCTTTTTTTTACTGTTTTCCTTCAAGCAGTAGACTGACATGTTCTAGTGAATTCTTTCTTGAATTTTATCTGCATTTATATTAATATCACCTGAACAGCAAGCATCCATCTCAATCTTGTCTCTCTTGTTTTCTTAAATCAGCATCGCCTTTGAATTTTTGTTAGTTGTGCCTCAGTGATTCCAGATGTTATATGCATTCTGTGAATCACATAACAATAGTCATGTATCATTTAATTTGCATTGGCGTGGCAGCTCTTTAGAATAGGTGCTTGGTGCATTTATTCTCTTCACTCATGAAAGTCAGGGAAACCAATTTCCTGACAACAAAGAGAAAAGGGACTCATTTTGCTTTGCACATTTCTGTTTACCAAGTTACCCTGGAGAAATCATTCACACGTTTTAAACGACGGTGTTAAAAAAAAAAGTTCAGCTCTCAAAAAAAAAAAAAAATAGAGCAGCATCAGACTTGTACGCTGTTGATTAGTGTGAGTCATAGTTTTCTGTGAGGTGGAAATAGACTTTAAATATTTTCTGTAGTGAATAGAAAACTTAAACAGTGTTTTATATTTTGATACTATAAAGTAAAAATGTTTGGGGATATATAAATATAGATACTTATTTTTAAAACGTATCAGCTTTCAATATTGGGGGGGAAATGTTCTTGTTTTCCATTTATCTACAAGCCAAAGCTATAAATACCTTGCATAGCTATAAATACTTCGCATGCATCCCAGGAAAAATTTCAGGCTCAAGCATCTGGTAGGATACACCAGGGCTAGCTGATTTGCTGAGGCCATTCTGGGCACTCATCTGCTATTTGCTCTCCTCACATGGATACACTAGTCCATCCATTATAGTCCTGCTCTGGGAAGATGGAATTTGTGAGACCAGAAACAAAGAGCCTGAGATTAGGCAAGACTACTTTCAAAACATGGTGTAGGTTCCCTCCACATTGAAGGTCAAGAGATGAGTGAAGGTGAAGGTGACCACATTAAAGGGCAAAAGTGAAGGTGAAGTCACGTGACCACATTAAAGATCAAAAGTGAAGGTGAAGGTGACCACATTGAAGGTCAAAAGAAGTCATTTCCAGTAGAAGTACAGCAGTAAGAAAGATTCAACCTAGGAGTAACCTAGAACCTGTTAGACATTTATCGCTGAGCTGTGGGTGGAACTCTGATTCTAGGACATTCCCACTACTGTGCCATCAACTAAGTGGATACTGTGGGGACATATAATTCCTTCTTCACTGCAACGCCATGACCATATCCTCAGGTTCAAAAGTTCCTGTCCCACCGCACGCCAAAGAATGAGTAACATAACCTAACATTTAAAAAAATTGATACATTGGGCAAACACAATCTGACATTCAGAGGAATTTCTCCTCATCTGTTGTTCATCTGGCTGTTCTCATTTCTTTCCAAACCAATTCTGGAAGTTCACCCAACTTATGAGAGCAGATTTTGTAGCACAGGAAACAGAAGAGTGAATTCTACTAGCAGAAGTAATTCCATTACTGAGGCTGAATTTCCCACATCATACTAGAAAAGTGGAAGATTACAATGAGGCTGATTCCAGATGTTGTTGGAATGCAACTGTTGTCCCCATGTGATGTGTGAACCAGGCTACCGTATGAATTCATGATATGATTTGGGCATAACATGTTCTGTGAATACAGCAGTTTTATTTTGTGAACTCAGGTTTACAGTTTGGAATGCTGTCTGAATTAAACTATTTGTTTATTCATAAATGTAGTTTGATTCTCACAGATTCAAAAGTTCTTTGGGATTAACTATACAAGTGTATATATTTATAAAAATATGTACATTTTAAATAAAACTGAAATTCCAAGTATCCATCTGGATGCTGCAGCCATATGATAAATATTGATTAATGTTGTTCCTGCTTTTTTGCTGCGACCTCCATACATGTAACAGATTTTATAGTATTTACATACATATATTTTTAATATAATTTATAAATACATGTAAGATCATACATATGGAAATCTATATATCTTTAAATATAAAAGTGTACGTTTTGTGTAAGCATGCGGAGCTTAGGTGCCAATGATGCATGCCCAGATCAGTCCTGTCTTTGCATGGCACCCACAAAAACAACCTACAGCCAAGTTTTTTAATCCACGATGTTGTGTTTATTTCATTCAAATGATTACAGATATTGTTTTAAAAAATAACAGAAAATCTCACAAAATTGTCACAATGAGATTTAACAATCTTGCAGAAATTCTCATAAAGCTTCACACGGGACAAAAGGGACACATATAAAATGGCTGAAACCTGGTATATAAGGTATCACAAGAAATAGAAGTATTCATCAAAATCTTGCAAGATGCGGTACAGGTAATTCTCTACTTAAGACCACAATTGAGCCCAAAGTTGAGCCTAAGTGAGACAGTTATTAAGTGACTTTTATCCCATTTTATGACTTTTCTTGCCACAATTGTTAAGTGAATCACTGCAGTTGTTAAGTTAGTAACACAGTTGTTAAGTGAGTCTGGCTTCCCCATTAAGCCATGACTCCGAGACACTGCAACCATCATAACTATGACTCAGTTGCCACGCATTCGAATTTTGATCGTGCAACCATGGGGATGTTGCAACAGTCATAAGTGTGAAAAATGATTATAAGCTCAGTGCTGTTGTAACTTCAAATGGATGCTAAACAAATGATTCTTAATCAAGGATTAGCTGTAGTCCTAAGAAATTAGAGCTCGGGGGAAATTAGGGAAAAGCCAAATACAAATTGGAAGTTTGAAGAATTCCAGTCATGAACTTTAGAAGGCTCAGTTTCTTCCATAATTCATCCAATCGAAAGCTGCAGAGTATACAGTATGTTTAATATCCAATAGATCTTCTTTTTTCTCATGTTGTAAAGTTTCTTTCATGCCCAGAGCAGTTTTGAACAAGTTACAGTGATTGATGAAAGATCTGAAAAGATCTCAGGTATTTTGTTCCATAAGCTTCTATTTAAATTTGGCAAAAAGGCTGTTTATCAAGTTCAGATCACAGGCAACAATTTAACTGTAGCATCCAGCACAGTTGCTGTTATTTTACAATCCAGTGACAGAAAGACAGACAGATGATAGATAGATAGATAGATAGATAGATAGATAGATAGATAGATAGATAGATAGATAGATAGATAGATAGATAGATAGATAGATAGATAGATAGATAGGCAGGCACGCAGGCAGGCAGGCAGAAAGACAGACAGACAGACAAACAGACAGACAGACAGACAGGCAGACAGACAGACAATGTGCCATCAAGTTTTTTATTCCTACAAAATATGGATTGATTTTTTTACCATGGCAATCTATCCCTAACCTGTTCTTTCAAGTCTCCCAGTGCACCCATTCCAATTGTAACTGAGTTCATCCACTTTGCTCCTGGTTTGTTCTTTTCTTTTTCTTTTTCTTTTTCTTTTTCTTTTTCTTTTTCTTTCTCTTTTTTTCCCTTTTCTTTTCCTTTCTTTTCTTTCCTTCCTTCCACCTTTCTCTCCAAGAAAATCTTTTCTACAGAATTGGGTGTTCACATAATGTGTCTGAAATAGGATGACTTGACCCTGTTCATTTTTGCCTTGAGAGAGGAGTCTGCATTGATTTGTTCAATGATCCATTGGTTTCTCTTCTTGATGGTCCATAGTATTCTCAAGAGTCATCTCCAACACCAAAGTTTAAAGGCACCAATACTCTTTCTATTCTGCTTCTTTAAAGTCCAACTTTCACTTTCCTAGAGTATAACAGGGCTTGCATGATTCTGATCTTTGTAGATATACACACATCATGGCATTTGAATATCTTTTCCAAGATTTTCATGGCACTCTACCAAGTGCTAGTCTGTGGCATGTCTCCTGACTGTTTTTCCTTTATTGTTGATGGTTGATCCTAAGAGACAGAAGCTATACACCTAGCAGAAGATTAAATCTAACAGACACACTTGAAAAGAAGAACTGGAATCAGTGGTAGAAGTGCTCAGGAGATGGGCATATTTGCTATTTCCTTTCTCAGCCTTGTCATCTTGATAACTAATATACATTTCAAAATTCTTATCAATAATTTTAAAAGCCATTTAAGGCCAATTGAATGGTTATGCAATGTTCACGTGGTTATGCAAAACCATATAAGAAAGCACTTAAGTCTCATAGAATATAGATGGAATGGCTATGTTTTCCAGGTGGAAGAATATAAATCAAAACACATCAAATAAGTGTTCTACTTTTTCTTTTTAATGGACATTTGGTTGTTCCTTTTGCTGTGGGTCAAAAAAAAAAAGTCACAGAAATGATAAGGAAATTTTTTTGGAAGGGTTACAAATGAGGAATGAAACTAGAGGTTTTGTAATGTTCTTTGAATAAATAAAAGTGATCCCACAATTAGAACATTGTCCTAAAGTAACCATGAATAAATATGCCTAGGATTTCCCCCTATTGGTATAAGTATATTATATTTTGAAAACCATTGTCCAGGTCAATCCTAAATATGTTTATTCAGAAATAAATCCCATTAAGTGCAATAGGTTGTGTCTCTGCAATAATCCCTAGAAGTGCCTCGTTTAAAATTTACATGAACTGAATTATTAAGTTAAAGCCACAATGAAAGCTTTATACATGCCTGCATATGAAGGGGAAACAGTAGATATGCATTTTTTTTTGTTCAACCGCTATTGATGTTTGGTTTCTTCGTTGCGTATTGTCTTGCTTACAAAGAGGGTGTAGGTTATCAGTGGCATGGGCACTTTGATTCATTCTTTGGGTTCTTTGTTCATTTAGATTATGACAGATCTCTGAGATCCCTTCAGTTGCAATAAAGAATACACCTACTAAGGTTTTCTGAAGCTTTGTAGAAAGGTAGCAGTCTGTGTTGTTCTAATTTTGATGGATCTGATTAAAAGAGTCTTTTAAAATCCAGCTCTTTATTTTAATGCCAAGACTCTGAACTCTGTGGAAAGATTTCATAGTGGCAGCTGATTTAACTGTTACTGATAAATCCATGAACAATTTCTGCCTTTAAGACTTTCATCCAGAATTCTTTTGTAATGGTATTATCCTTTCTTTAGAATCCCTTCAGATGGTTCCCCTTTCAAATTATTGTGGATGACCTTAACATTAACATCTCTCCCACCTAAGCTATGTCAAATCAGGCCATCAAACCCATATTAACTCTATCCAGCTCCAGCATGAAGCAGCCATTAGTTTTGTTCTTAGTGGCCTTATGTGCACACATGCATGCATGCCCCTTCCCACAAGTAGAACATTTGTCTATAATACATTTATTTCTATCCATATTACAGTGTTTAAAAATACTATTTGTGTGCCAAATAGCCTCGCTATATCCTCTTTTGCCTTTTTTTTTAAGTTAATAGTTTTGTAAGGAAAACTGCTTTGAAAAGTCCATCCAACTCTTTTAATCAGCTCCATCACAATTAGAAATGGAAAAAAAAAGCAGTATAAAGGTGGATTTGCAAGATTCATCAAAGCAGACGCCGGGCTGAACAAAGAAGTGTGTGTGTGTGTGTGTGTGTGTGTGTGTGTGTGTGTGTGTGTGTGTGTGTGTGTGTGTGTGTGAGAGAGAGAGAGAGAGAGAGAGAGAGAGAGAGAGCGAGAGAGAGAGATAGAGAGAGAGAGAGAGGGGAAGGGAATGGAATGGAATGGAATTCAGCAAGGTTTCTCAGAGATAAAGTTGCAAATTCCTTGGGTAAAAGAGAATCCTTCGCATGCATTTCCTTTGTGTAGCTTCTCCAAAACAAGGTTTTTAAATGTGAAATTTAAAGGATCTTTCTGTCCAAAAATATGCCTTGTTCCACACTTTTTGCAAAAGCTAAATGCTTAAAAGCATAGCCATGATTGAGCCTTCTCACCCCATGATTGGTCATTCCACTTTCCGCCCCCCCCCCCCATCTGTTCCCATACAGTCAGCATTTGATATTCCCATTTGCTTTCCCCTCTCCTGCCTTTCTTTTTACAGCATCAGCAAAGTAAGAAACAGGTTTCTTGGAAAAGAGCAAACAAAAATTATGTACATTAGGTTAAGCTGTGTAAAGAAACTCCACATGCTATGGATAGTTGCAAATATTTCTGAACCCTGCTTGTGTGGAGAAAACCCTTAGTACCTAGAAATGTTACAGATAAGATTTGGGCAATAATTTGCCAAGTGAACTTTTATTTTCCTATGGAGTGGGTGGGAAAAAGAAAATAGTTCAGCCATCAAATATTGATTCAGTTGTAACGTAATTTTTTTTAATTAAATCTAGTTTGGTTAAAGAAAAGAAACTGTTCCCAGACTCCTTTGCTTTTAGTTAGATTCAGTCCTCAGAGTTCTCATCAGAAAGACTCTTTTTCTTTATCCCATGTACTTGTTGCATGTTATACAACATACAGTACATACAGGGGTGGGTTCCAACTTACCTCGCTGCTGATTCGCTCCCTCCCGCGCCACGTGGGCGCGTGCATGCTTTGCGTGCGCGCGCATGCGCAATAACAAAAAAAAGCCGAAAAAAAGATGGCGACCGCATGCACAGTGCCGGAAGTCAACTTCTGCGCATGCTCAGAAGGAAAAAATTTTTTTTTAAAAATTTTAAAAAATCAAAAAAAAAGATGGCGGCCCCCACGGACCGGCACTGACCGATCTGGTTCAGTGATGTCATCGTGACATCACCAGTGGGCCGCTACCAGTTTGGGAGAACCAGTCCAAACCAGAAGGAACCCACCCCTGAGTACATATACCCATACCCATACATATGCAGTTGGAGCATTTAGATTTTAAAAACATTGAATTTATATGCCCTGCCTATTTAGGATTATAATCTAGAAGAAAGATAGGCACATTAGAAACAGTGAGTAAAGATAGTAAGTAGAGAACAAGGAGTAACTGATAATGAATGCTATTGTTCTGTCCCAGCTACGAACCACGAAGAACGCAGCACACACAAAGTCCATGTAAACCTTATTTTATTAAATAAAGACTACTAATAAGCTTTCTTAGTAGTTTGTTCAAACAAAAATACGGTTTCAATCAGTCTTTTATGAACAAGGGCTGTTAATTCAATTTCATTAACAGCCAACAAGAGTCCAAGGTAAAATAACTCAATTCTTGATGCAATCGTCTTTCCGATATCAGTACTCTTACTGTGGTTTGGCAAGACGCCCAGAAGCAATTAGCAGAGCAGATAACACAGGGAAACCAGAGCCAAAGAGACATTTTCTGAATCCGATACATGAGGTGATTATGAGGAGTTGTTTCCTGCAAATTACTTCAACCATCGTCATCCCTTAAATAGACTAGGGGCGTGGCCAATTAGCCCCAAGCCTTACTCCTGAGGAGACCTCCTCCTGAGGAACCATTCCTGCCTATTGGCAGCTCTGCGTGCCCGTGCATTGAGAATAGGCTCCTCCTCTTCTTCCTCTTCACTGATGGGAGCTTCTGGAGGTTCTGAAGGCCCTGGCTGAATCTCCGCCTCTGGCACCGAATCCTCACCACTCCTCACTGTCCGACTCAGGTACCAGCTGCACAGGCCGCTGGCGCATCACCACAACAGCCTCTTCACTGTCGGAGTCCGCAACCAGCTGCACGGGTCACTGGCGGGCCACTACAGCTATAAGTGAAGAAGTGTCTTTTAAAGGACAGCTAAAGAAGCCACGGGGAATATAATAAAATAAAGTCTCAAGGACTGGGAGAAACAGCCTCGTGAAGGAATGGAGAAGACAATCATAATGCAGATCTACCTTCCTGCCTGTTGATTAGTATTTTATATATGATTAGTTCTGAATCAAAATGACCATCTCTTAATGCTTCTTTAATTATCTTTCCTTACTTACTTTTGCCCATATATATTTTGAGGACATGTTTTAAGAAAATCCTTTCCCTCTTTTTTCTTTTCTTTAAAAATTTTAACAATAATAATCATAATAATGTACTCAATAATAATGCCTACAGAAAATACAATGCAATATATACAGTATTACAACTACACTATAAATAGTCCTGGACTTACAAACATTCATTTAGCAACTGTTTGTAGTTACAGCGTCACTGAAAAAAATGACACACTTATGATATATCACAGCATTCTCCATAGTCACTTGGCCACCGGCATATATTTTCTATGATTACCTATTTTGGGTAATGAAAACAACCAAGCTCAGAGAATACAAAGGACTCCTCAATCCCCATCGCCACTGATACTGAATTCCACCAGTCCATCTTTGATCCAAGCCATTCACGGCTTGGTCCCTTCTAGCTCCTCTCATCTTTGCCTTTTGGGTGCCTGCCTACCTGGTAGCATCAGCTGCCTCTACACCTGCCACCATTGCTACACCTGCTGTACTGTGAGCCACTACAGTGGTGGTACCTTTTGCTCTGACTTCACTCATGCCCCACTCAGAGCTTCCATTTGTGTCCAGTCCAGTGCCTTCATTTGCCCAGGGCCTCCAGAATCCTGGAGTATAAAATAAGGGCCCAGCTGTTCTGCCATGAAAGAAGGATTCAGCTAGAAGAAGGTGCCTGACCCAAAAAAAGCACAAAAGAAGTCTCTAGCCAGGTACCATATAGTATAGGCAGAGCTAAATGCCAGTGGCAACTGACAGCAGCTGAGAATTGTGGGGCCAAAAGGTTATCATAAATGTGGGTTGGCCTGAGTGAGCCCAAATTTTGTTCACAAGACTTCAGGAGCACTGCAACAACCAGAACTTCAAGGACTAAAGTCCCTTTGTTCAGCACCGTTGTAAGTAGCTAGTAACTAGTAACTAAACCTACCGGTAGTATTTAGGAGCCGCGGTGGCGCAGTGGTTAGAGTGCAGTACTGCAGGCTACTTCAGCTGATCACCGGCTGCCAGCAGTTTGGCAGATCGAATCTCACCAGGCTCAAGGTTGACTCAGCCTTCCATCCTTCCGAGGTCGGTAAAATGAGGACCCAGATTGTTGGGGGCAATATGCTGACTCTGTAAACCGCTTAGAGAGGGCTGTAAAGCATTATGAAGCGGTATATAAATCTAAGTGCTATTGCTAAGTGCTAATCTAGGTTTTCTATATACAAGAAATGCATTCATTTCCCAATTGAACTACATTTTAAATACATTTTTTAGTTGCTCTGAAGGTCTTGGAGGTAGCATCACATGAATTTTTAAAAATCTGTTTTCATATGTATATTCTCTAGTTAGACTACATTTCAGCCATCCAATCTCTTTATATATTCGCCAAAACAAGAGCAACAAATAGTACTATGTTTTGTAAACAATGGACTGAGTTTATGTATATGTTGAGTAAACAAGTATGGCATCATAAACAATTTTCAATGTGAAAATAGAGCTGCTGTTTGCAGATAATTAAATGCTAATAATAGTAACTTGTTAACAGTGTCCTGTAATTCAGGGTTTGATACTTAAGTAAAAAAGATGAATGTCAAAGCAGGAAGTAAATGAAAAGAGAGGGAATATCGAATACTTCTTTTCAAAAATGGAAGAAGCAATTATTTCCCTTTAGTGGATCACTCTTAAAATGACATTTTAACTCCAGGCTCATTATTTTTAAGAAAAATGTAAGTGCAGGAATTTAATGACACAAATATAGACTTAATAAGATTTAGGGAAATCCATTTAAGATGAAGGATTAAAGGGAATTTAGTACATTTATATCTTATACAAAGAAATTGCAAATGGATAATGTATACATCTCCAAGGTAATACCCAAAAGAGAGAACACATTAGAATGCTATTTTTAAAAAGTCTGATATTTAGTCTTAGAAATAGTATTTTCTGGGAAAACCACTTTATCAAAAGAGCTGGGTTAGTGGTGTGTGCACACAGACCCAGAAATATACACAAATAAGAATCAGCTGAAAAGGGATTCATATGACCTAAAGATGCCATCTAATTAATGATGTTTATAAGTCTTAACCATCAATCTTAACCTGAAGTCATCTTCAAGTCAAGCAGGACCCCTGATACATTTATGAATGCATTTGTATAATTTCTTTAGCAACAGTATACTTTTTTATAAACTTTCTAGTTTATCCCTGATATTAGTGACTTAGTGACTTTCTTAGCTTCTGAATTCAGGCATTGCCTAGCAGGTACTGAGACAATGAATCTTTCTCCAAAATTAGCAACATAACATACATTGAGCTGGTGTCCTCAATGGCCTCCTCGGAGCCTGGTTCGGAAGAGGAGGAGTTGGAACTGGGACTGTCCGACAGGGAAGGCATGCCAAGGGCTGAGGAGAATGCTGTCCTGGGACCCTCAGGCATTGGGGGAGGCAGTCGACCAGACGGAGAGCTGCCTGCCTGCACAGACACAGGGGAAGATCGGCTGCTGATTGGCGGTGGTGCTGATAGGCAGCCAATCTCCTCTGATGAGGAACAGCTGTCTACTTCACTCGAGCCAAGGGCCGGGAGAGTGGAAAGTAGGCAAGGCCAGAGAAGGGCTGCAAGGCTACTCGGGAGAAGGTCACCCCACTCCTCAGAAGGAGCACCTGGACGGGAGTAGCTTAAGGAGAAGCCGTGGGGAGTTAATCTTTGCCAGGAACAATTGTTTGCTTTGGCTTACATTCCCCCAGCTTTTACTCATGTCTGGTTCCTGTTTGCCTTGCCTTTCTTGGAATATTGCTTGTCACATTTTGGTTTGGAACTCACCCTTCTCTTGTGGCCTACATTTAGCCTCTGCTTCACTGGGGCTTTGGAACTGCTTCTTTTCTGTGACCTTTTTCTTGTCCCAAGGATTGTCTTTGTATTGTGCCTGGACTCTGCCTGGTGGATTGGACTTGGAAACCTGGACCTTGCCCTGTGAGCATGCTTCTACTCTATGGGGTTCCTTTGTACTACTGGGGCTGTGTTTGGGAGTCTGAGAGTGGTTGCCTGCATGGTAGCATGGGGGTGGAGCCTTACCAATTGTTGGAGGGCCTTGGCTGAAACATTTGTTAAGACAAATAAAGAACTCTCTAGAGGCCTGCCTTGCCTTGACTACCTGGGTCATAAGATGGTCATCCAATTATTCTTCACCACATGTGTTGTAACTAGTTGTTAGCACATATTCAGAATCACAATTACCTTACTTCTATACAATTCTGATGAGAACTTGACAGTCTTGGCCATGGTGCTAGCTTACATGAACTGTCAAGGTTCCGACTAATGAACCCAAATGAATCAGCACACTGAGACTTTCTGCTTCCTCAAAGAACTGCTTTATTGAGTACATCATTTCGGTACCAATGATCCTAAAACCAGCTCTAGTTATTTCCCGAGGTTTCAGTATAATTAAACATTAGAGATTCCCCCCTCCCCTAGTGTCACAGGTCACATTGTCCAATTGGGTCTTCTGGTGTCTCCTTGGCAACCAGTCTCAGTGTCTGGCTGGCACCTGTTGGGAGCAACCTTGGTTTCCATGAGACAGTAGATTGTTTTGGCTAGTTCGCATTCCACTCCTCTCCCCCCTCCCCGAGCTGTGTGGCAACTTGAGAAATGGAAGATGACTGCCGCGGGCTGGATCCGTTTCAGAGTTGACATGAACACTATGTCAAGTGCTGATGCCTATGTGTCAGAAAACTAGAATTAGAGAACAAATGCCAAAGGGTATTAGAAGAATCAGAGACTAGGCTGTTTTACAAAGAAATATTTCAGTGGTCGGAATATTTTATTGTAGAAAAAAATAAGATAAGGAAAAGGAAACATGACATAACATTACAGAGTGCACTGAAAATGAACAGACTGCCTTGGTTTATTTCATTTAAGTACCTAGGGTCATCTGATAAAGTCATATCGGAAGAGATTTAGGATGGAAGAAAGGAAGTAAATATTTACCCAGCATCTTTCAACTAAAGCATTCATGCTACAAGTTGCAGTGACATCTACTGATTTTGAAAGCTTTATAGAAAATTGGACCAATTTATGGAGATTTACGCTTCTGCCTCCTATTCTGGTTTAGCATTTTAGTTTTTGAGATTTAAAGCATACTTCATGGTAATATACTGTCACATATTTATTTAGCTAAGCTACATTTTAGCTTAAAGAGGCTTAGCCTATGTGGTTTCAGAAATCTAATATATACAGACATTCTAATCATAACTACTGTCAGTGGGAGATGGCTGGTTCCTATATGTGCAGTTTAAGGCCTCTCCAGGATTATCCGAAACAAAATGCTGGATTAGGTGGCCTTTTGGGCTAATCCAATAGGATTTCATTTGCTTTATTAATGCATACAAACAATATGCAATATATTTGAAATTGAAATATATTTGAAAAATTGAAGATTGTGACCATCTCCCAATTAATCATAGTATGACAGAATTCTTCCAAGTATGCACATGTAAGTTTGTTTGGTAGAGCTTGGCATAATTCCACTTCAGCTGAAACTAAAACTCTGCAAATGAAAGCTAAATAATTTATACATCTTGAATATTGAAGTGGCAAACTATTCCTTAAAGCCCTGCATTTCATAGCATCTTTTTCATGCCCGAGTTGATTTGTATTATACACCAAGGGACTTCTAGGAAGCACGCAACTCATCCAGTATTTAGAACATTTTAAAGTAGTGTGGCAGCTACCTGGTAGAGATGTTCCTGGGTCATGAGATTTGGTTCAAAATCCAATTTGATGAATTAAAAAACATTTTATTTTGACTAAGTTGGAGGCTCACCAAATTGACTTGGGTCCAATCTGATTTGAAAATTATAATAGGAAATACAAAATTACTCTATGTTTTATGTATATAAAAATATTGGATGGACTAATCCGGAACAATAGCTTTTTCTTTTTCCTTTCCTTTCCTTTCCTTTCCTTTCCTTTCCTTTCCTTTCCTTTCCTTTCCTTTCCTTTCCTTTCCTTTC
>QLTV01004098.1:2016159-2029517 GCA_003457575.1 Thermophis baileyi
ATAGAATAGAATAGAATAGAATAGAATAGAATAGAATAGAATAGAATAGAATAGAATAGAATAGAATAGAATAGAATAGAATAGAATAGAATAGAATAGAATATGAAATGGACTAAGAAATAGAATAGAATAGAATAGAATAGAATTCTTTGTTGGCCAAGTGTGATTGGACACACAAGGAATTTGTCTAAGATGGGACTAAAATTCCAGTGTACGCAGTGACCCGCTCTCTCACACAGCCATCATCTGGTTCTCAGGAAGACTGGCTTAATGATATCAGGAGCATTCTGAAGTGGTTCCTTCCAAAATGCTAGATATTGGAGAGACTTCCAGTTGTGAAAGAACTTAGTTTCATCCCCTTTTTACTATTCTCAAAAGGAAGGTGAGGGATAGGTCAAGTACCAGATAATCTAGAAATATCTTCAACCAACAACTAGGAACTGATAGTTAGGTCTGGATTAATGTTATGTCTTCTATTCGATGAAACACTGAGACAGAACTATGTATATATGTAGGTAGGTAGGTAGGTAGGTAGGTAATTGCAAAAATATGCCCCATATGTTTTCATTTCCTTCTTTAATTTTTTTATTTCTTTGTAATTTTCTGTGCTGTTTATTTCCTAAATTCAAGTAATGAAAGCAACAAAAGGAGAAGAAATTACACTAATACATGAAAGGGGAAAAATGAAGGGAAGAGTAAAAAGTAAAATGTACCATAAATTAGTTCAGTAATTTATAGTAATTTACAGTAATAAAATCTCCTGTTCAATTACTAGATTAGAAATACAGCTTAACTGTCTATAGGTTTTCAGTTCTAAGCAATTATCTCAAAATAAATACCTTTATGTCATGCTAGTACACATTTGGCCATGGTCATTAGGGATTTCTTCCTTTCCTGAAACATCAAAGGCTGCTTATTATTAGAGTCACGTCACATGCTTTGAAGCCCCATTGATTTGGTCCCATATGGCAACCTTATATTTTTCCATTTGAATGCAGATGCTTTGGTCTCTAATCCCTCCTAGCAATAAGCAAAGAAGTGAACTGTTGGCTTTAATATATCTTTTCATGCGCTTAAAACTCCATGCTCGCTTACTTGCCCTACCAGGTCAAATGCACTTAATCTTAAGAACAATTCTGACTTTTGGCCTATAATGCCGAATGCTTATGATCTTCACCTCTTAGCTCCTTGCCCTTTAAGCAAGCTGCCAAAAGACAATGGAGCAATATTTGTTTCAAAATTATGGCACATATACAAACGTACCGTGTGAATTAAATCCTCAAGAGCACTTGTATTTCTGGTTAATGCCAATTATAAAAATAAAAAGTACTGTAATAAATGGTTTTTAAAGTTTGTTTTGTTCTGGTTTCCGGTGCTAGGCACAATTCAGAGGTTAATTTGCATTGTAACACAGTTTAATCAATTAGCCAAATGTTTTCTATTTTAAACAATAGGTATAAAGTACTGATAATCTGAGGGTATCATATTAAAATCGGGACATATTAAAGAGTAGTCTTTGATATTTTCTGTGTATTTTCCTCTCTTGGACTTCTCCAAATCTATTCCCTTCCTGTCTTTTGACATGCTACGTCCACACTTTTTCTAAATCCATAACATATCCTAGTTGTGTTTAGCCTCTTCTTCTCTTTCATTTAATAATACAATAGAAAACTAAGGATTATATTGTATATAAAATCCCCATTTGGTGAAAACTAGGATCGCAGGTCTTTTTCTTCCTTTCTTTCTATACTGATTTGATCTGTTTTGTGGATGAAATGACATAGCTCTTATACATTAGCTAGATTTGGAAAAGTTCCCAGGACAATGTCTGACCTCTAGTGGTAAGAGAAGAAAATGAATACCTCAATTGACAAAATCCAATGGGAGTAATTTGTATCCCCTCAAGTTCTGTTATGTTGCCTCCTCTTGATGAGTGTGTGTTCCTGGGCAGAATGAATGAGAGTGTACATCAAGAGTATATACTCCCAACAAGGTCACCTGAGTTGTGAAAAATCACCCTACCTGTTCCTGTCAAAGCAAACAGGCACCTACAGTGTATTAGGTAGCAATGGTATAGGAGGATGCTGGAGACAGATGATCATTTTAATAATAACGGTAAATGTATATCATACTACAGAGAAGAAGGACGTGGCAAATTTTTACAGTTTCCAAGAAAATCACTTGGATAGACACGATATACAGGTGGTCCTCGACTTACCACAGTTCATTTAGTGACCATTCGAAGTTACAATGGCACTGAAAAAAGTGACTTAGCGCAAATTTTTGTACCAACGTTTGCAGCATCTCCATGGTCATGTGATCATAATTCAGATGCTTGGCAACTGACTCATACTTATGACAATTGTGTCCTGGGCTCATGTGATTGCCTATGGTAGCCTTCTGACAAGCAAAGTCCATGGGGAAGCCAGATTCACTTAACAATGATGTTACTAACTTAACAACTGCAATGATTCACTTAACAACTGTGGCAAGAAAGGTCGTAAAATGGGCAAAAGTCACTTAACCAATGTCTCACTTAGCAACATGAATTTTGGGTTCAATTGTGGTCATAAGTCGAGGACTACCTGTAGATCCACATGGTTGGCACCTCAGGTCGAGTGGTGTTCAACACGATATTGAAGAAGAATTGAAGGTATTTTGGCGTTTTCATTCAGATTATACTGGTTCCTATTCAGGACACGTGCACACACAAACAGGCCACATGGAAAGAATACCATTGTTTTCATAGTCAGCAAGGATATTGGGTACTTGGGTAAAATGTAATTAATGACTAAATAATTACGTTTCATGGCAACTCTTTAATATGAGGTTTTGTTCCAAACACTGATGCAAAGAGTTGGTTGATAAGTTTATGGTGTAGTTCACAGGTGTCAAACTTGTGGTGTCACGTTGCCGTGACGTATCGTGACGTTTTCCCCCTTCATGGAGCTGGTGTGGGCGTGGCCTGCATGTGACACATCTGGCCCGCAGGCCGCCAGTTTGACACCCTTGGCTCTAGTTGAATCTGAAATTGATAGAACATGCAAGCACAAAGTACCGTTTGTAATTGGGGACTGGCATGCCAAAGTGAGAAATATTAAGGAGAAAAATGTAGTTTCCCACTCTATGACCTGGGAAACAGAAATGAAGCAGGACAATGATCAATTTCTACCAATCCAACTATCTCTTCATTTCTAACATAAATTACAGCTGAATGCATCCTATCACTAGGTTGAGTGAATAGAAATCAAAGTGACTATATTATTGGTATAAGGAAGTGAAAGTTATAAAAATCAGGGCCAGAGAATGACTTGGAACATTTCATAAACTGCTTATATGCAAATTCCAAGTCAAGCTAAAACAGAAGAACAAAGCCAACCAGTTTCCATATTATTATCTAGAGCATTTGTTCACAATTTTCGAGAACATCAGAGATCATTTTGAGGTCAAGAACCTCATTGATCAGGAATCAGAGGGACTGTGAAATGAAATCAAAGAAGTTAAGGATGAATGTGAGATAAGACTACGGTACTGAAGATCAAGAAAGAAAAGAGGAAAAAAAACAATTGAATTTCAGAACAAATGGTAGAAGAGAGAAAAAAGCCATAGCCAAGAAATACAAAATCTCAGAACAAACATAAAGAATTTCAGAGAGTTGCGGCCCTCCCGGGCTCTGTTTTCACTGGCAGAGGGTTGCAGGAGGATGTGGTAGCCGAAAACAAGAGCTCAGGAGCCCATTTTCACTGGCAGAAGCACTGCGGGCTGGTTCTTTGCTGTTTCCAGGGCGGCCCCGCAGGCCAGATCTAAGTATCCTGCGGGCCGGATCCAACCCCCAGGCCTTGAGTTTGACACCCCTGTTCCAGAAGCTACTGCAGCAACCAAACCTTTATCCCACTATTTTTATGTTCCTCAAGCTAGCTATATATAAAAATGAAATTGTTGAAAATGTGAAGTATTTGACAGGCAAATGGAATGTCTCCATAATTGCATTTGGTCTTTGAAGAAAGGTTATTGTTTTACCTCTGCTCATGGAAAGAAACTTACTTGATCAAGAAGTTAGGATCTATGGGGGGAGGGGGGATTCAAAATGGCCACTTTGGTCCTCATGGCTTGAGTTCAGGTATCCAAGAGACTCCATCTTTGTTTGTGTTCATGTGCAAACTAAGCTCTTCAGACTTTTTCAAAACTGCTTTATTAAGTTGGTCGTTGATTTTATTTTTGATATTGTTGTAAGATGCACTGGTAAGATGTTTGAAAATTGAGACAGGAATCCCCACAGTTGTCAGCTTCACTCGGTAGACCAGACCAGAAAATCAGTTCCGTGGGAAGGCAAAACAATAGGTCTCAAAGAAGCTGTCCTTCCCTCAGTCATATGGTGATATTAACATTAATATCCTATACAAGGCTATTGCAAGCATTACAGAAACAACATCTAAGATACTGTGACTGTAATGTATTAAGTATTATTAAAAAGACAGTACTTCCGGGAAGGAATGGATATTCTACAAACTCAAATCAAATTCACCAAGTGTCTAAAATAACAAGGGAATGTATGTCTTTTAAAAGATAGGTCAAAATTATTCAGTAGCACTTGATAAATATTTTGGAAAATAATTTATTGCTTCCCTATATGAAGTACTCTGCTTATCACACTGGTTAACTGTGAGCTTGATGTAATGATCATTAGGTGGCTACATGATTAGGTGGCTACATTAGGTGGTTGAAAAACTAGTTTAAAATGTTCATCAATGCTGCCTCATTAGCTGAAGGGAAGGATCAATTGGTGTGTTGCTAGGCACACCAGCTCTGGCTGTTGTGTTCTTTGGAGGGAGATGGTTGAGAACCAGTCACGTCAGAATGATTTTTCTACAAAAATGTACTTCTATCTTTTTGTTTTGTTTTGCATTGTAAAAATTATCCCCAGGAATTATTTTTAATTTTTAGCTTGTATGGCTACTCTCAATCTCAAAGTAGTTACTATTCTAGAGTATATACACTTATAAATACAATATACTCTAGGGTATCTTCTTGAGCCCTTCAACATTACCCCCAGTTTTCCCGCTGACCCTGTCCCAGAGTCACTTGTCCGGCCTCAGTAGAAGAAGTACAAAGTGGAGTCATTTCCTGCTCCTTCCTTGCTTCTTGAAGGCTCTAGCTGCTGTCAGGAATTAAGTTTTCTTGACCATTGGTGGTTGTGACTTCCTCAAGGCTTTCTCCTGTCCATTTCTCTCCTCCCAACCCTTGCCATTACTTGGCATGTGGTGTTTATCTAATCCTTTTCTGCCTTTCACCAGCCCACTGGTGTTTTTTTTTGCTACCCCGTTCCTGTCTGGTTACATCCTATGGTGGCTGTTTGTTTACCTGCACCTGCTAGCTCCTACTACTCAGCAGTACTTGTCAAGAACTTTCTTCTTTCTTAAGGGGGGAGGGGAGAGAAATAGTTCAAACCCCAGTATTCCCAATTGCTGCCATCCTACACTGTCTTTGCTAGGCAGTGTGGCTTCACCTCTTAGCTGCCTTTCTTTTTAATCTCGATTTAATGTTGATCATCAAACCCTTAAGATGGAGAGAAGCCCTTCACCCACCAACTGTACAACTCTGTTTCTGGATTACTATTAACCTAAACTTTCCTCCTTTCTTGTGAGCCCTCCGATGTTCAGCGTTTTTATTAATGACTTGGATTTACAGATAGAAGAAATTTGCAGATCAGATTTGCAACAAAATTGGCACAGCAAATATCCTTCAATGGATTCGTTTAAACAGAGGCTAAACATCCATCTCTTCTGGATGTTGTAAATTGGATTCTTGTACTGAACAGAAAGGTAGGTTTGATGGATTAAATGGCCTTTTACCACCCTATCATTCTAAGATTCTATAAATTCAGGAGTTATTCATTGCATAGCACGTTTTGTTTCCTCAAGCCAAATAGCAATCATTGCTACAATGTTTTAAAATGGAAACATTCAAACTTTCTTTAATTAATTTCTATCGTGCAAAAGGAGCGTAGCTGGAAGTAGGTTTCCTAGAATTGACTAGAATGGGGTAGGCGACTCTTATCTCAATTCTTCAGCTGATGATTTATTTTTAAAAAAAAATCCCTTTGGCTGTCAAAACACTTCTCGGGGACTTCACAATATATAGCAAACTGGATTGGTTTTCTCAATTTTCACATTAAAAAAACAACAGAGGCCAAAACTGTAGTGGCTTTCCATTATAGTCTGCTATTCTGAGTGTTTGTGGAATAATCTGTTGTTGTAAGAAATGTCCTTTCTGGGTTCGGTTCCAGGTGGGGAAAAAGACACTGGAAGCATGGAGGCTGTTTGGAAAGATGGTTTAATGGTGGACAGCAGGACCACATGGTCTGAAGTCCTGGGGAAAGGGGGATCACATGCCTCAAAGATGTTGAAGAAGAAGAGAAGGGCTGAGATGCTGAGAGTTTTATACCCTCTGTTGGGCCCCACCTTAAGAGTTTCCTGTTCCTGTACAAGAAAAATGTATCCCATTGGCTGTCAGACTCCCAGGGCGCGGGGTCTTAGCTAACTTTGTAGGCTTTTGTCCGGTGTCCCACCAGGCTTGGCTGATGTAATCTTCTCAGATGCCATGTGGTGAGATGGCTTTGGGATTCCTATTATGGTTCTTCTTTGTTATGTAGAATAGACTGCCCATTGACAAAGGTGGGGGGGGATGAGTGAGTTTGCTCTGGTCTTAATGGTCCATTGACAAAGGTGGGGGTTATTAAGAGTGAGTCTATTTCCTGCCTAAAAAATGTTTCTCAATTTTCTCATCCAGGGAAATATAATATTCTGCCTTTTTAATATTTCCTAAAATATTTCATTTTCTAGGAGAGGGGTGGGTGTTAACTTCCTACACTGTGTAATAAGTAGGAATGAAAAAAAGGGAAAGGTAGTGGAACTGCTTTGGAACGGGTAAACCTGAATTCAGTTTGACATTTGGATATAAAATTGTCAAGCAGAACTACTACACAGGGTTGTTGTAGCTGTAAAAGGAGATGAGTACCTGCCTACCGGTAGTACTTTGAAGGAAGGACTGGAGTAAAACTAAACATAACAAATATGAAAGCTTCTGAACTAGACAGATAAGTTTAGATGACAAGCATTTATTTACCTCCATCTTTTTTCAAGGATTGTAAGAAGGGAACTTGGGATCTGTTAAGTCCCAAACAGCTAGGCAAAATCAAGGAAGCAATTTCAATTTCATATGGTATATTTATTGCTAGTCTGGAGGCAAATACAGAATCTGGAAATGTAAGAGGAATGTCCTGGTTTTGTTTATAAGTTTATCATGAGTTAATTAAGACAAAGTCTCTTTGGGTGATTTGAATTGCTTTTTGCCATTTTTTTTCACCACCTGGATTAAATTGCCATTTATGAAATATGCTCACCTGCTAGTTCTCAATTGTTTATGTACTGTATGTCTGCTCTTCCATTCATCTCCCAGCTTCCCTCAATCTCAGAGTCTTTTTTTCATTTCTACCCTGAATAAAGAGGAATTAACTGGTTTTAGTAGGTAGCCACTGTAGAACATATCTGACATGAATCTTATTCAAAGATTGGTTTTCTGAAAAGAAAAAATCAGGATCTCATCTAAGTTTGCCACCACAACAAAATATCAGAAAATATTTTATTCATGATTCTGGAGAAGACCACAGGACAATTAATCAAAGTGATGCTCAAATTTGTCATACCTGTTATCAAAAGCTATTAAAAACCGATTATCATCTTTCATTTTGATCAATTTGTAAATGCTTCTCAGGTCCAAGGTAATGAAAATATGTGCCTTCTGAAATGAGAGGTAATAGTGATACCTCATGGTCATTTCAGATGCTTATGATCAGTGGTGAAATTCAAAAATTTTCCCTACCGGTTCTGTGGGCGTGGCTTGTTGGGGGGAGGTCTGGGTGGGCATGGCCAACTTGACATCACTCATGTGGAGGGGCTCCTCACCGGACCCCTCCCCTCCCAGCCACTCCTTGTCACGTATGGCAAGAAAATGGGGAGGGGAATTTTCCTGCCTACCATCCTTCCCTCAGTCTGTGCTGAGCTTGAGGAATGGATGACAGGCAGGAAAATCCCCTTCCCCATTTTCCTGCCTTTCACAAAAACGGTTCCATTCCAGCTGCTCCCCCCCTGGCCCCCTCCCTCCTGGGGACTACCTTAAAGGGACAGGCTGCAGCAGCTCCTTTGTGAATGGATGGAGAAAAGTTAGGATTCTCTCTGCTGCATTTAACGTTGAATTCTGTGGCAGAGAGAATGCTAACTTTTCTCCCTCCATTCACAACGGAGCTGCTGCTTCCTTTATGGTTTCCCCCGGCCCCCTCCCTCCTGGGGACTACCTTAAAGGGACAGGCTGCTGAATGGAGGGAGAAAAGTTAGCATTCTCTCTGCTACATTTAACATTGAATTCTGTGGAATATCGAGCAGCCGGAAGAGGTGAGTGGCAACCGGACGGGCATGGGCGGGGCCAACGAGGGGTGATTACTACCGGTTCGGTGAACCGATGCCAATAATCCCCAGCAGTTCACCTGAACCGGTCCTAACCGGTCGGATTTCACCCCTGCTTATGATGATGAGCAGCCTCAAAATATTGCCTTTCCTATACATATACATATACACATACACATACACATGTACATATACACATTCATATACTGTGTGCATGTATGTACACACATACACACACACACACACACACACACACACACACAATGAAAAGGCAGTTGAGAACAAAAGGCAAATGCATCCTTTATTCAGGTAATCATCCGGAAACTTATTTAAATTGGCTAACATCTTGAGTAGACATGGAATATTTTAGCTGAAATCTCGCTCCAGGCTTCAAGTTGATGACACAATCTCACAGCTAATGAGAAGGCAAGACAATTGTTTATTCTTCCCCCCCCCCCAAATTAGCAAAATCTGTAGCCATTTCTGGTGAGGAAAGAGGTTTAGACAATGGGGCAAGAGGGAAAGAAAGAAAAGCATGCCTGCAAATAATGCTGCTGGTGCCAGTGCCAATTTTTGAGATGGAAAAGAAATCACTTCCTACTCCCTTATTCCTAGTGGCCATTGGAATTATGAGTTTGCAGCTAATCTATGCTCAATATTATGGGGACATAAGGAAGTTGTGATATAAAGTAGCATGATTTTAGTATTGAATTTTATTTCTTTTCAGTTGCAACTGAGTTGTACGTTGCAAAATAGGTTGTTTTGAAAGTGACTGCACATCAATCATTTCAACTAGTGTAGTTTTACTGTACTTTGTTGGCAATTGAATGATGTACTGTGGTCTCTCCTCTATGAAGTTGGCTGTTGAGCCAGGGTTTAAAAGAGGTGCATTTCTATGCTTGGATTGGGGCAAAGAGTAACAAGAATAACAACATATACTTGCCTATTTTCAGCTGTTTAAGCTTTTCTTATTTGTCTTAGGGCCAAGTTTTGAGGATGGCAACTTGTGAAGTTTAGTGAATATGAGGCTTCAGACGTATTCTTATGAGATGACCCATGGTTGCACAGGCACAGCACTTTTCATCAGATTCAGATGAATTAACCTGAACAGGGCAAGCCATGGTTCGGAGTCATTAAGGTCCACAAAAAGAGTAGAAGCCAAAGTCTAAGTTTCTCTGATACTGACAAGGATCTCTTTACTGCTGCTATTTGCAGGGTTTCTACAGCACAAGATGGGTTGGTATAAGTCACAGTAAAATTGCCTCCCATTATGATTTTCCCTACACCTCATCTCCTTCAGTCACTCACTGATAACACAGAGTACTGGAACAGTTCTTCCCTCCTTTCTCTTCTTAATTCATCATTCAGTACATTAAAAAGTCCTTGAGGCTAATCAGTCATAACAAGTTTTTCCCAATGTATATCTCTGGCACATGATTGGAAATCAGTCACCTACTCACAAACTCAGCAATTTTCTTATGTCTGTTTGTAAACATCCTGAATTGCTGTGCTCTCCTGGCCATACCATCAGAAGCAGAGAGCCGTATTCTGGGTGAATGCTATGCATAAATATGGGATCCCCTGGAACTTTTTCTGTCCCATCTTTTAACTATGTTATGTTCTGGGTTCATTATTTTTCATTGATGCAAGTATTACAATTAAAATATTAACATTTCATTTGTCACATTGTGCTTTCACTATTCTGTCTTCGTTATTCAAGATTATTACCATGAAAACAATATAGAATTCCCCAAAATAAAATTGCATGCAATGCATCTCGCTTGCCAGTTTGCCAGATTCTGTTTCTGCACAGTTGTAGTTTACTATTATAAGGCACAGAGAGGGAAAGATCTTGACTGTTTTTCAACAGTTTGCTTTCATCCTGGAGAGCCAGTTTGGTGCAATGATTAAGGCACCAGACTAGAAACTAAGAGATCGTGAGTTCTAGTCCTGCCTTAGGCATGAATCAGCTGGGTGACTTTGGGCCAGTGACTCTCTCAGCCCAACCCACCTATCAGGATTGTTTTGGAGAAAATAGGGGGACGGAAGAATATTAGGTATATTTACCACCTTGAGTTATTTATAACAATAATAAAGGCAGGATGCAAAAAACCCATATAAAATCCATATTATTCTTCCCATCTTTCCTATTACCTATCTCCTTTTCTACTTATGGCTATAACTTTGCTGCTTGTATCTTTATGATTTATATTGTTTTATTTAATTTCCTAGTACTATTTATGTTGATTGCTTATTTAGTATCCTATGACTATCACTAAGTGTTGTATCTTATGTTTTATGATGAATGTATTTTTATGACTATGATCAGGATTTATCACTTATAGCTTTTATGTTCAATGAGAGCTTATGCACTGAAGACAAATTCCTTGTGTGTCCAATCACACTTGGCCAATAAAGAATTCTATTCTGTTCTGTTCTGTTCTGTTCTGTTCTAATTCAATTTGTCCATTACACTGTACTCTAAGGGCAAAGGTGTCACTGAGGTCCTGTTTGATAGCTGGTGTCCCACTTATCTTTGCCTCTTTTCTTGCTCCCAATTGCTGACCCCGCACCTGACTTATCCATTTACAACCACACTTTCTCTGTACCAGAAAAATCAGCTTCAGGGCAGGGGTGGGTTCTAACTTACCTCGCCGCCGGTTCGCTTCCTCCCACTCCATGTGGCTGCGCGCGCATTGCACGCCGTGTGGCCACGCCACGCGGCCACACATGCGCAGTGCCAAAAACCCAGCTTCTGCACATGCGCAGAAGCAAAACAAGCAAAAAATGGCCAAAAAAAGCCAAAAACAAGATGGCGGTGATGCGCAGTGCCAAAAACTCAGCTTCTGGGCATGCGCAGAAGCAAAAACCAGCAAAAAAATTCCAAAAAAAAAATCCAATTTTTAAAAAAAAAAAAAAGATAGCGGCGTCCACGGACCAGCACCGACAGAACCGGCTCTGTGACGTCACCACCGGTTTACTACCGGTTCTATAGAACCTGTGCAAACCGGGAGGAACCCACTTCTGCTTCAGGGATTGCAGGTTTCATTGCTTATGATATTTCAAGGGTTTTTTTAGCCAGCAAAATGTTACTGTAACCTTTCTGGATTTCTCCTCTCTGCATAGCTGATTAAGCACAATTCTGATATAAAAAAGAAAAATGGTTGAAGATTAAAAATGGACTAAATCATACTTCTTTAGTAGTTCTTTAATGTTTTATTAAAACTATCTATTCCTTGATAGCTTCCACTATTTCTTGTATTGTAGTGAAAGACATTGTTAAAACTGTATGAAACGAGATCCTTTTCTGCTTGAACAGACTTGTGCTTTTAATTAATATCTTTTTCATTGCGTTTAAATGCTGAAAATTCAATAGTCTTCTCAACTTTATAGCTATTCAAATTCATGTCGAGTTGAAATTAATAGGATAGTTCTATTTAATACTGCATTACAATTTGAACGAGCAGTATATGGGTATATGCTTTTTGTCAACCAATGTCTTAATTAAGAAAAATAATTTGGATATGGAACCATGTAATTTATACAGATGGTTTTTCATAATTTTAGCACCTTGTTTTTCAAGGCTGTATATTAAGAAACTAAATTACTTGGTATTACTTTGAATTGCTCCTAAAGTAATAAATGCAGAACAAAAAAAATTATCACCGAGTTTCAGCCCTCAAAACCCAGCAGATTTATGCTTCAAGAGAGTAATGTTAATACTGTTAATGAAGATATTAATGTATCATTTTCTGTTCTTTCTATTATGCAGTGTTAAAATGAAAAGGCAGAATCAACAGGTCAATTCTTGTCAACAAAAAGTTGGATATTTAAAGTTACCTTTACTGTGGTCAGAAAAGTCATTTTAAAAAGGAACACCAAGGGTTAATATCAGGGGTCTCCAAACTCGGCCACTTTAAGACTTGTGGACTTCAACTCCCAGAATTCCCCAGCCAGCTGGCTGGGGAATTCTTGGAGTTGAAGTCCACAAGTCTTAAAGTGACCGAGTTTGGAGACCCCTGGTTAATATGATGAGGTCCTAAGTGAGGTCATTTTTTCCCCCAAGGCAGATGATTTCTGAAGGTTGCAATTGAAGGGGTTGTTCCAAACTGTAGCACAGTTTTCTTTCTCCATCAACCACATTTGGATGAAAATCATGGCCCCAATGCTAATTGTTGCCAGACACTGCTTGGATTAGATTTAGTTTCACTAAGAGGAAAGTTGTTGAATTCAATAGGTTTCACTTTTTTATTATGTTTTTATCAAATGCATGGTGTTCGTGTGTTTGATTTAAAAATGTAATAAAAACAACACCAGCTCAGTGTTGGGTTGGGGACAAGGTAGTTTTGATTAGTTCAAATAATGCATCAGAGCTTGTGTTCTAAAGCTCCCTAAATAGTAGATTAAAATAATCCTAAATCTTGTATTTGGATTTTGAGAAACTAGTTCACACTATGAACAGATCTCTTCCTCATCTTAATCCATTAGTTACTTGTTTGGTACATTGCACAGGTGGTATTCAACCGGTTCTCACCGGTTCTCACAACCGTTAGTAAATTGCTCATGCAGTTTGGAGAACCGGTTAAAAATAAAGTGCAAGAGAGGTTTCTCTCTCTCTCTCTCTCTCTCTCTCTCTCTCTCTTTCTCTATCTCTCTCTCTCTCCCTCGTTCTCTTCCTCTCTCTCCCTCTCCCTCCCCCTCCATCTCCCTCCCTTCCTCTCTCTTTCTCCCTCTCCTAGAAGAGCAAATGGGGGTGGGGAAGAGAAACCTTTCTGAATTCCATTCCTTTCCATTCCATTCCATTCCCTCTTTCTTCTCTCTCCCCCCTCCCTCCCCCCCTCCTTCTCTCTTTCTCTCTCTCTCTCCCCCCCTCCTAGAAGAGCAAATGGGGATGAG
>QLTV01004098.1:2029849-2050636 GCA_003457575.1 Thermophis baileyi
AGCCTCTAGTGATGGAGCATCCACAACTTCTGAAGGCAAGCTATTCCATTGGTTGATTGGTCTCACTCTTAGGAAATTTCTCCTTAGAGCTAGGTTGCTTCTCTCTTTGGTTAGTTTCCATCCATTGTTTCTTGTTGTGCCTTTTGGTGCTTTGGAAACTAGATTGACTCCCTCATTTTTGTAGGAGCCCCTCAAATTTCCTGACAGAACAATTAATCAGTGGAACAACTTGCCTCCAGAAGTTGTAAATGCTCCAACACTGAAAGTTTTTAAGAAGAGATTGGATAATCATTTGTCTGAAGTGGTGTAGGGATTCCTGCCTAAGCAGGGGGTTGGACTAGAAGACTTCCAAGGTCCTTTCCAACTCTGTTATTCTATTCTATTCTAAATATTGGAACAGTGCTATTTTATTGTGCTATTTTATTGTGAGTTGACTAAGAAGAAATTTCCTAAGGGTGAGACCAATCAAGTTGGCCACGCCCACCCAGTCACATGACCCATTTCCCACATAAAACACCGGGAGCCACAAAACCTGGGTAGCTGTGGCTGGGGGGGGGTGTCATGTGACTGGGTGGGAGTGACTTTGAGTTGGCCACGCCCACCCACTCACATGACCACCAAGCCATGCCCACCATGCCATGCCCACAGAACCGGTAGTAAAAAAAATTGAATCCCACCACTGGTACATTGGCTTCAGGGCAGGGGTGGGTTCTAACTTACCTCACTGCTGGTTCGCTTCCTCCGCACCACGCAGAAAAATACTGTGTTGAAAAATAAAAAAAAATTCCAAAAAAAAAAAGCCGAAAACAAGATAACGACACATGCGCAGTGTCGGAAACTTGGCTTCTGCGCATGCGCAGAAGACCCCCCCCAAAAAAAAAATTCAAAAAAAATTCCCCAAAAAAGATGGCGGACCAACCGAACCGGATCCGTGACGTCACCAGCGGGTCGCTACCAGTTCGATAGAACCGGTCCGAACCGGGAGGAACCCACCTCTGCTTCAGGGGAATGTAAAATCAGCTTAACCAAGCAGATGAAGCATCTCAGTCTGGCCTTCATTCAGCTAAAGCTTCAGTGATAGTTAGCTTACCATCTGTTTATCTAATAATTCATCCCACAAGAATTGCAATTGCTTTATACAGTAGCTGCTATATAACAAGCAGCAAAGTTTGCTTGCTTCTCCTGACTTGCAACCCTGAGGAAAGCTAGACTGAAGACATGGCATATGGGTAGACCAGGTAAGTGAGTGAACAACAACCACCAGGAACCTAAATAATTAAGCAGTGTAGCTGCCTAAGAGCCAGGGTGTTTCAGTTATTCATAGAGATGTATCAAGTAATTATGGAACATGGCCTTAAGGTGCATCAAAGTCAAAGGGGTGCCTATGGAACAGAATCCTCCCTTGGAAGGGATGTTGTTGCACGGAACAGGTGTAAGAATATTGTTAGAACTGTAGAAGCATTTTAAGAAGTAAGACAAAAAACATCCCTTAGAAATATAGGTGCCTTTCAAATCTGGAACTAGACTGGAGGTATTAATGCTAAGGCACCCTTGTTAATTCTGCAAACAAGCAGGTAACTAGAATGGATTGAAGGTTTCTTCAGTGATGATGGCAAAATTTGGATGTGTTTTTTTTTCCTTTTTAATTACAACAACGGGTGCATGCCTTCAAGGTAAATGCCTGTCTTTAATTGTAAGAAAAAGTATAAGTAATACAGTTCTGTGGATGCCTTTCTTTGCAAAAATTATGTAGCTCTAATTGAGGGTTTCTTGCCAACAGGAGGAACTCTTTAAGATATAGATACGGCTTGTAAAATAAAATAAAAACTTATTATAAAAAAACAGAAGATATAGATACGGCTTCTAATCTTTGCATTGATGTGTTTGTCCTAATAAAATTGGAATGATAGCTTAGAAGTAGGCGTCTTGCCATGCTGGCAGATGGTGGTTGATGTATAGTATATTAGAGAATCGCCATATGCAGACATTTGGAATTTACCCAGGACTGTCAAATGCCAACCAAAGTTACTTCTGCCCTTTGTCTGTTTTTATGTATCATTTTGTACATTTGGTTTTTGATTTTAAATTTGGTTTGTCCAAGAATATAAAAAGTCCCAGCTGAGGGGATTGGATGTGATATTTATGCAACTGCTCTTTACCAAATACCTGGTCTGTTTGTGACAACTCATAAACTTTTGTTCTTTTGCCAGCAAACTTGAATGATAGCCACTGTTTCTTAGAGAACTGGAACAAAAATGTATACTTAGTGCCAATAAACAGATTTCATAAATCTTTATCATATGACTTGTTTCTGTGCCTCAGGTATAAGGAAAAATCTCTGGGATTTAAGAGATACTGGCTTCTTCTCCCAGCAGTGTTAAATGCTAAAATAGTACCTATATCTTCATGTAAAATATTTACAAATATAATCCAAACATTTTAATGGAATTCTATTTTAATACGGAAAAAATTTGAAATTATTACTTATTTGAAATATCCACTTCTGCTTTTACTTGCTTTAAATCTTGTAGGACATTCTTTTGCTGGAAACAGAAGTATCTTCTTTTCCCTATTCAGGTTATACAGATCTGACAGATTTCTGGGGAGGTAAATCCAAAAGAGGGTGATTAAAGGCATGGATCTGGAAATAAATGTGAAACATATAAGGGTACATTTGGGCTAGAATTCCAGGGATTGTTCCAGTTGCTATAATTGGAATTGTATGTTTTCTCCTTAAAAAATGAAGTGAACTTTCTGGAACAGCTTTCCTAACTCAGTCATTAAATTAGTATAGTACAATCTTCCAAACCTTGTTTTCACTAAAGTTTTGGGTTTCAATTCCCTTGTTCCTTACAGCCTGGACAAGGCCATGGACGTTACTGACTGGAAGATGAAATGCAGTACAAGTAGTCCTCGACTTACAACAGTTCATTTAGTGACCATTTGAAGTTACAACAGCATTGAAAAAAGTGACATGACCATTTTTCACACGGCCATTGCAGCATCCCCATGGTTACCCAATCAAAATTCAGACACCTAGCAACTGGTTTCATATTTTTGACGGTTGCAGTGGTCCTGGGGTCATGTGATCACCTTTTGTAACCTTCTGACAAGCAAAGTCAATGGGGAAGCCAGATTCACTTAACAACCTTTTTACTAATTTAATAACTGTAATGATTCACTTAACAACTGTGGCAAGAAAAGTTGTAAAATGGGGCAAAACTCACTTAACAAATGTCTTGCTTACCAACAGAAATTTTGGACTCAAACGTGGTCGTAGGTCAAGGACTACCTACCTGTCCTTGACTTACTTTGAATCATAACCTGAAAAGGAACTCATTAGACTATTGGGTCCAAAGCCCTGCTCGATTCAGGAAACCAATTTAAAAGAATCGTAATAAGTGTCTTATCTTCCTCTATCTGAAAGTGTTTCTCTCTACAAAGTTTTGCTTAACATTCAATTGACATCTACCTTCTTTTAATTTAAAATAATTTTGCTGTTCTACACTTTGAGACAACAAAGAATGGCTTGCAGCCTTCTGTGCAATAATGATTTCAGTTATTTGAAGAGTTCTGTTATCTCCTTTTTTCATGGCTAAGTAAACCTAGATCCTTAATTCCTTCCTCATAAACTTTGCTTCCCGACTTGTGGTTATTCTCACTCGCTTCCAGGTTTTGTGAAATGGAGTGTTGATAAGAAATTATGTAAAGGTATTTAGGTCCTTCTTCATCTGTCTCTTTGTAGGTTTCTTAAAAAGTTGCCTTTCATCTTGAAGGACCAGTTTATGTAGGAAGTTTTAGAAAAATGGACAAAAACATTCCTATTCTGCCATATGTTAGCAGAATGCTATTTTTTTAAAGAAAATATAATAAAAAATTACAGAACATTGTAATTGTGCAGAAAACACATCCCAATTCCGTACTAAACTGTGGTTATTTTTCTTTATGTTCTGTTTTTTTTTAAATAAATACTTTTCATTAATTTTATATTTTTTACCCTGAAAACCATGACTACAAGAATAGAAACATATAATTTATGCTTTATTCTTAAATTTATATCCCACCTTTCTTAGAAGAGCTCAGGGCAGCCTAATTTATCCCTCTGTTTCATTTGAACCTTAAACAGTAAAACTGTGGGCCAAAATCATGCATATCCAAAGGATGGTGTGGATATAGAGTTTACAGGCATACAATGTTAAATGTGCTGTTTACACACACACACAATTATACATATACATACATATAAACACATGCATATACACACACATGGGTATCAGAGGTGGGTTCCTCCCGGTTCGCACCGGTTCTATAGAACCGGTAGCAAACCGCTGGTGACATCACAGATCCGGTTCTGTTGGTGCCGGTCCGTTAATGCTGCCATCTTTTTTAAAAAAAATTTGGGGGAGGGGGGAATTTGGGGGGAATTTTTTACTATTTTTTCTTCTTCTGTGCATGCACAGAAGCCAAGTCCCCGGCACTGCGCATGCACCACCATCTTGTTTTCAGCTTCTTCTTTTTTTTTAATTTTTTGTGAATTTTTGCCACTGCGCATGCGCGCCCACGCAGCGCAGCCACGCGGCACGGGAGGAAGCGAACCAGCAGCGAGGTAAGTTAGAACCCACCCCTGATGGGTGTGTATGTGTGTGTGTGTGTGTGTGTATATGTGTGTGTGGATTGAGAATAAATTCTTCATTTAGAAACATTCCTTTATATATATATATATATATATATATATATATACACACATACACACACATACACATACATACATACATACATACATACACACACTGTACATGCACATACACATGTGTACACCTGTTTTGTCATGCTGGGACATGAACTCAATGAATTTAGTAGGTGTAGTCTTCTTATTGAAACAGAATGTATTTATTCATTACTACATCAGATTGAGTACATTTTAGTGATGGATTAAATCAGTGGTTAGAGTATTAACCTATAAAATGAAGTACATACAGTATTTGTTTAATTATAATAGAAAATGTTGCAGAGTTCTCTATTAGGGTAATAGTTTTAATGTAGGTATTTTATATATTTAATTCCTATGTTCATTCCTATATTGGGATGAATGGGTTCCACAAAATAAACTGGAAGATATTCTTATTTTTGTAAGCAGCAAATATCACTTACAGAGGCTTCATCTGTATGCTTAGCAGAACTCCTGGATATTGCGCAGGTGTTTGCTTGTAAATGCATGTCTCTTTGCAATAATCACACAATCTGACCTCTGACTCAGAGAAATCAGTCATTTATATTAACTGCACGCAGAATGAAATGATCCATGTGCATTCTCCACTACCCCCACCCCCTTTGTCCATGACTGCCAAAAGAAACCCCAAGCATATCTGACTATTCTTTGGGTGGAGGGACATTCTGTGACTTCCTTTCTTCATTCTAAATTCAAAATAACAATATGAAATTTCTCCATCATCAGCTACGAAATGTTAAGTACCACCCCTGCTGATTTTGGAGGAACATTTTGCTATGCTTATAAGTACAAATTTAATAAATCAATCTGATAAATAAATTTAATAAATAAATGCTGTTCTTTTGAGGAAGTTTTGAGTTCTGCCAACATCCCTGTACTTTTTTCTTAGCAACAATTTTTCAGAAGTGGCTTTTCTTCCTTCCTAGGCCTGAGAAAGAGTGACTGGCCCAAGCCAACCCAGCTGGTTCCTTGCCTAAAGTGAGACTATAACTCACAGCCCTGGTTTCTATCCCAGTAACTTTAACCACAATGCCAAAGTGGCTCACACATATTTGTCTGCATATTTGAACATCTGGATGGTCAACCACAAACACTGCTGTCCTGATTGAATTGTACTCAGCACCCATATGGAGCTCTTGGTCATAGCCAGAACTTTTAAGTTCAATTATGAAATAATTTTGGGCACATAGGTTCACCTGCAAAGGTGAAAAGTGTTTCAGGCATTAGATTTCTCTGTATGCATCAGAATACCCATGTATAGAAATGCCACTTATTAAAACCTGTGTCAATAGACACATCTTTCTTTGGAGCAATTCAGATTTTCAGAAACTGCAAGTTTCATTCTTTTGCAAACTAGTATGGTAGAATGTTTGTTTGTAAAGATGTGGAGTTTGTGAATCTTTAATACTGTTCAATTGCTTATTAGATGATGAAATTGTCTGCATGAATAGTTAACAGATGGGACTGAAAATGTATGTATCATTCCTATTGGAATGAAGAATAAATTCATTTGTCTGCCTGTTCAAACATAATTCATATTTTTCCATGCTAAGAAATAAAGCAGGACAGAATTTTCCTTTAGCTTCTGTGCTTCTTCAAAGCTCAAAATTCATGTATGAAAGGGAAAACGTGCTGGCAGATTTGGTGATTATCACTGATTTGCATATTAAGTGTTGAAGAAGAGGCTGTTAATGGGATCTTGATGTAAATGGTGGCAATGACAGCATGCTTGGCTATTAGTTGCTAGGGACCAATAGTGAAAGAAGCTGTCACATATCCTTAATACTAGTAAGCTTCTTGAATAGAAGTTGGCTAACTCTGTAAAATCAAATATTGAATTAAACGGACCAATCCAGCAGGGCTATTAATCCAGAGGTTTAACATCATTGCCCAGAGGATCATTGGTTGCCGTCTCTCCTCTTTGGAAGAGCTTTATATCTCCCGCTGCCTTAAGAAACTTCAAAACATTCTTAAAGATCCATCTCATCCTGGGCACCCTTTTTTTGAACTATTACCATCTGACAGACGGTACAGGATAATAAAAACAAGGACAAATAGGCTGAAAAACAGCTTCTATCCCAGAGCAGTAACTATATTGAATTCTACTGTATAGTGCAATATTAATGCAATATCAGGAGTTTTCAATTCATTTGTATAGAATGTGAAGGATGTGTGTTTTTTGTTTTATTTTTTATGTATAATGTACACTGAAGACGGCATTTAATTTCATTGTACGAGATGCAATGACAATAAAGTAAACTATTCTTATCTCTACTTCCTAATCTTTGAGGGAGATGGGCAGTTCAGAAATGTGAAAAACAAACAAACAAATAAATATAATTCCTCAGTATGGTGGAATAGATATTGCTAGATGGCTAGAGGTTTTCTCTTGAGACAACATTTATTCCTTGCTGACTCTTTTACAATTTTTTTTTAAAAAAATATTTTTCTTCAAATTGTAAATGGTTAGTTTGTTCCTATGATCTGAGGCAGAGGTGGGTTCTTCCCGGTTCGGACCGGTTCTTTAGAACCGGTAGTAACTTGGCAGCCTGGGTCGCTAGAACCGGCAGCGACCCAGGCCTGCCACACCCCCAAACCGGTTCTTTTGGCGGCGCCATAGGCAGCACCATTTTGTTTTTTGCTTCTGTGCATGTGCATAAGCTTTTTTTAAGCACTGTGCATGCATGAAGCACGCCCGTGCGGCACAGCACTGAGCAAACTGGCAGCGAAGAAAAGAAGAACCCACCCCTGATCTGAGGTAACACAAGAAGTTGGTTTTCAAAAATGTCGTTATTGATCTCCAATAATACTGGGGAAAAGAGCTTGATATGTGCCTTGTAACACCCAGAAACATCCTGACTAGATTTATTTATTTGTTATTTCTTGGCAAAATACAGGTTCACTATATAAATAACTTTATAATGGAAACTGTATTAGTTAAAAATTGATCAGTTTTATTTTGGGTTATGTTTAGCTCAGTAAGATATCTCACCAAGACTATTTTTATATACATAAATATTTAGACAAGAATAAAAATCGGGAAAAAATTACGTTATTGAGTCAGAATCATTATCTCTTTATTCTTAGTGGTATTAGTAACATTACCTTGTAGCAACTGGTTCTGCCAAGAGACTAGCAATTAACCAGGTTTTCATTTTGTTCCCAATATTTCAGCTTTCTGAAATGTAATGAGTATTACAAGTGTATAGCAATAGCACTTAGATTTATATTCTGCTTCATAATGCTTTACATCCCTTTCTAAGCAGTTTACAGAGTCAGCAGCATATTGTCCCCAACAATCTGGAATTAAGTTCCTGGTTAGCAGTTATAAATGCTTTGTATAATTTTGGTGTAAGTCATCTTAAATATATGTTCAAAAGTTTCTTTATTTTTTCAAGTTTTCTTGTTTAGCTTTTTAGTTTTGATTTTTCCATGACTTACAAACAATACTGTGACACATGCTTCCCTTAAATGCATACCAATCAATCAATAAATTCATAAAATATCTATAAGAAGAAATATGTTTTATAAAAAGTGAAACTTTTAATAATGCTATATTTACAGACCATTTGGATAAAATTGAATTACTCGGTTTTGTAAGAAGTGATGTTACAAGGGGTTGTCCAAATATAGCAATAACACCTATGTTATATTTATTAATCCATTCAGTTACAGATTGAGATACAAGAAAATAATCTACAGAACAACAGTTACGATATGGAAATAGGAAAAAAGAAGTATAGTATTTCTGCAAAGAACTTAAAAATTGCCTTAGAGGGAGAGTTATCTTATAATCACCAAAACAAATTCTAATATATAAGCAATACTTTCCAACTATTGCTTAAGTGAGATAGAATTGCAGTCTAATGTGGAATAGAAACATTAAATATTAAAGTCTCAAGACATAATTAAATGATCTATAAACAAAGTAAAAAGTGTCCAAAACCCCTAGGTAATATAACTGAGAAATTCTTGGTAGGATCATAACATGGCATTCATTACACTTTTAATCACCAATATTAAAAAAAAATCCTATTGAATTATTGCTTGTTCCATCACAAATTTGCTAATAAGAAGACCTCTAGCAGATCTTAAACTTCCACAAATGTTTTATTCTTGCCCAAATATACATTACTCAGGAAGACAGGAAAGGATATATTGGGTATTAACAACCCCAGCCAAAGAAAATTCATAACCTGCCACTGTTTATGCATGGTATTGTGACATAATTACCCCACTCAGCAGTAACAATATTAACTGGAAAGTGGACTTTTCAGCAATGAAACAAATAGGTAGCAGTATTCCAAATGAAAACTTTTCTCCAATCAACACATAATTTCTCCAGTCAAATATTCTCCTCCCACTCACATATAATTCAGATTAAGAAGAACTTTTGCTAAAACGTTGATGAGGTGTGAAAATAGTTGCAGACTAGTATTAGACACTGATGCTCAAATTCTGTGTTTCCATGCATTCAAAATAAGAAGACAGGGAACAAGGCAAGGATAGACACCTTTCAGTCCGTTCTTTGTAACTGCTACAAAGTAATGCAGCAGTTACAAATACTGAGCAATGTATATTTGGGCAAGAACAATACATTTGTATAAGTTTAATATCTGCCTGATCTCTTGCTTTGAATCTGTAGAATCTGTAGAATCTGTAGATACCTACACACAAATAGTAAGTAAGACCTGGCTGTTCCGGCAGGCTTGGGGCCGTTGATCTCGCCTCTGTAATTGGCGAGGTCCGGCCATGGAACGGTACGTATGAGTTTTTAACTGTTTTTAACTGTTTTTATTATGTTTTCTTTTAATGGTTTTTTTTATATTGTTGTGAGCCGCCCAGAGTCCCTTGGGAGTTGGGCGGCATACAAATTTAATAAATAATAATAATAATAAAAGTATAAACTCAAGATGGTGTGTTTCACTTTGTGCCATGCAGGAACTGTGCCCATTTCTGGTCACTTAGGGATTTATTAAACATATGGTTTAACCAGAGTTGCCTACACTTTTACATGCAACTCTGGCTATCTGCATTTGGGGAGAGCTGTTCTTAAATCTGTTGCATCTATTTAGCATATGTGATATGTTAAAACTTTGAAAGGGGTAAAGAGAAAATTGGGGTTAAGGGATGTTCATTAAAATTCTTCCATAGGGGAAAATTGTTTTGTATTCTCCTTTAGTATTCATAGATTGGGTCAAATTGCTGTAAGTTTATTCTGTATTATTGGAACATCTCACCAATATCCAACTCACTGTTTGCTGGCTGCATGTATCATTTCATTCTTGTTCCTTGGAAGAAGGTCCAGTTCTGGAACAGAAATGCTGTTCCCTGGTTGAGCTGATATAGGTCATCATCAACATCACTATTTGACTGATGATGTCAGTCATCAGAGGGTGACTGATGTCTAAGCGTCCTGAATATTCTGGCCACTGAGTGACTTTGAGTCCTGAATCAAAAAGCATAATGGTCTGATCAGTAAGGTACAGATGTTACAAGGGACAAAGTGAATCCCCTGTCACAGATACAGAAAACCGGGGGCTGGATTTGACTTGAGAACAGCCTCCGCCACTGGATCTGATGTCAGCAGGCTAGCTTAGAACAGATTTTCTCATCTGGCCACCCTTCATATGTGTGGAGTTGTGATCTGCACATCTAGATGTTGTTCAAGTTGGGGGAAGGTAGAATGAGGACCCAGAGTGTTGGGGGCAATACGCTGACTCTGTGAACCGCTTAGAGAGGGCTGTAAAAGCACCGTGAAGCGGTGTATAAGTCTCAGTGCTATTGCTATTGCTATAAAGCTGGGTTGAAATATGGGGATACAAAGATTTGTCTTTCCCAGCTTGGACAGTATCTTGCCTTGCATCTCTTCGTTGACTCTTCAAACAAATTGATGCCACAAAGCCACCGCTACCACGTATGTGCTTTGCAAGTCGAGCCACGTGCAGTTTCTTTTAGGATAAAAGGATTTGTTTTCTCTGTCTGCTCAATGATCACTGAAAGCACTCTTTTTTTATTTAACAGTATGTTGTCTTGCTCAGGGTCCATTGGGAAAAGATTGTAAATAAATGAAATATCTAGGATTGGAGTCAACATAAATTATTAATTATTCTGGAAAAGACAAAAAGCTGCCTCACCCAGAGCCAGACTTACTCAGTGGTAGTACTCCTGCCAGATTTAGCCCCTGAATGTGCTCTTAAAAAATCTTATAGCAGAAATTTTGAATATTCTGTGCCCAAAGCATTGGGAAGTTCCTGTTGGGCAGAATAAACAGTACCAGGATTGATCAGCCAGTACTGTAGCCTGACATGATGTAAAGTAATTTGCTATATTCACTGAGTCTATTTCTACTTTTCTACTTTAGGGCTAGGTTCAGTATCCCAAGATTTTTTCCCTTTATAATCTCCTTATTTTTACAATCATCATTGCAATCCTTTACTTTATTCAATTCAAAATTTCCCTCAACACAGCGGTGAAATCTACTTACCTTCCCTACCGGTTCGGAAGCGTGTGCTTTGTGCGCGCATGCACTTTTTCACCCTTGCTCCGCTCACACATGCGCTTTTTCACCCTCTGTGCATGTGCAGAATGCTTTGCGCATGCACAGAGGGTTAAAAACAAGAAAATGGCGGCGGGTGGGCGGAGACTCGCGCTGCCGCCGCTACCAGTTCTCCGAACCACCGGCAGCCGCCGCTACCAGTATGCCCGTACAGGGCCGAACCGGTAGCATTTCACCCCTGCCTCAACAGTTCGATATTGCCTTCTTCAGTTAAGGAATAAAATATTTTTAAATTCTTTGATTTCCCCCCCCCCAGAGAACATTTGGTCTCAGTCTGTTTTTGATATATAAAAAGACCTAAGTGCATACATTAATAGTCTCATCGGGATACATTAAATGGGCATCTTCTAATATATTCTTTCTTGGTAAATAAGTAGGTCATATTTCAGCCAGCCTTCTTTTTCTTCTCACAATAAACGTTAATTACTCAAACTTACCGGTATGTTGTTTATCAAAGGTTCCTATTTTTTTTTCTATTTTGTATGAAACAGTTTGAAAATATTCTCTTCTGTTAAGTAACTAAAGAGTCTTGTCAGAAGACTCAGAGGAGGTGATGTAACTTCCCTTGACACCTCATACTTCAAATAGAATGACTTCTGATTTGGATGGAAGCCAGATTGAAATGTTCTCTGTATAATAAATTTACACTAAGAGAATGGGACTCAAGAGTTGGGAGATTTCAGTAAAAGTATCTGACGCATTCTACTTGGCAAATAATCACAGAACGTTTTATTCTTTTTTTTTTTAACTTTTATTCATAAACATTTTTGAAAAACAGTGCCTTGTCAGGGTAATATTTACAGATAGAGCATAACCAAAGAAAAGTTGATAATAAATCTTAACACACAAGCTAATAACAATAAGAATAATATAATAACAGTAATTATAATAGCATAACCAAAAAAAAACTTAAACTAGATTTCTTCTTACATTAGCTTATTTACATTTTTATACCCTTACTATGGTTATAGTTTTATACATCTTTGTCTTCCATACTAACAAGTATTAACATTCATAATCTTACTTTCTCTCATTTCTACCTCTTGTCTCTATCCATTCATAAAATTTGTTCCATGTCCGATAATATTCTGAGTCTTCTCTGTCTTTAATTTTTAAGGAGAACATTTTATTCTTAAAGGCAACTTCTACTGTAACTGAATATTTAAAAATATTGGACAGAGAAAAACAAGCAAAAAACAAAACAAAACCCTGTAGGTAAAACTGTCCAAACAAACTTAGTGTGTTCAAGCAATGCCTTAAAATAGTTTAAGATTTCTGTGGGGAACCTATCTAAGATGAAACAGGTGATGACATACAGAAATTGTCATGCAGAGACAGACGTTGCTGAATGTCGTCTCTCAGCTGGCAGAAGGACGAAACTCTACTATCTTCTTTGTCTCATTTCTCTCACTGTTTTCTGCCCACTGCTTTTGTTTCTTGCCTTTATATAAGGAGTATCACCTATCAAAACAACAGTCTGAAAGGTCTTCAGAGAGAGAAATATTATAAGCAAGGTCTTCCTGCACAATTACACAAGAGCAATATCCATCACTGGTGGTGTCCACATCTACTTCATACACAATATCTGGTTCTAAGCTAGGGGTGGATTCCACTTACCTTCCCTACCGGTTTGCATCGTGATGGAAGTGCGTGTTTTGCATGTGCGTGCTCGTTTCACTCGCATGCACGCCTACGTCATGTCAGGGAAATGACCCTCTGCACATGCGCAGAAGCCTCTGCGCATGCGCAGAGGGTTCTTTGCCAGCCACAGTGACCGGAGAACCGGTTCGGGGGTGTGGGCAGCCAGCCATCGCTGCCGGTTCAGCGAGCGGGTGCAAATTTCCGCCACTGGTACGGGCGAACCAGTCTGAACTGGCAGCAACCCACCACTGTTCTAAGCACACTATCGGTTTCACTGAAAGGCACTAGTGAGGGGTATGGACTATAGCTTTGAAGGCCCTCAGAGAAAAGCATTTAATCTGCCATCTGCTCTGGGGAGCCCTAACTGTCAATCACAGAAGGAAAGCAACCAATCAAATTTTCAGGGATGGCTGCCAATGCCTCATTGAGGAACCTCAAGTGGTGTAGTGTTTAGATGGGTGGTAAACATCATCACCAAAGCTAACTGCAGAAACATTTTGGTTGTAGAAATTGAGGTATAGATGCAAGTTGCTCATTTGACCACCAGGTTGGCCTTGTAATCCTTAGCCTGTATTCAGTTTTTTAAAAAAAATCCTTCAGAAGCCGGTACTGTTATATTCATGCACAGTAAATTAAATCTCCTACTAGGACTAGATAAGAAACCTGGGGCCAAATTATTTGAAGAGCTGTCAGGGAACTGTATATAATTTGTTCCAAGAAACCTATTTGGAGCCTGAAAAAACTACACAACCTGTCTGTTTGAGGCCTGAGCTGCAAAACAGAGAGAGACAGAAAGAGAAATACCCAGTTTCCTAGGCTAAATTACTGTTGTGCTGTTTAAATCTAAGTGGAGATAGGTAAATAACAAGATGGTTATAAAATCTCAATTGTAACTTAAGAGGACCAGGTTTAATTATTGGCTGTTAATTCATGGTGCATGATTATTATCCTGCAATAAAATATCATTGTTAAACATTAAAAAGATTTACTCCTGTTCCTGACTACTCATTAGCTTGTGATTTTGCTTCTCCTTTGAACATAGTTGGATTCCTTTTGTTTTCAATTTTTAATGTTATTGGTTAAAGGTCAAATGTGTTTTCAGGAATGTACATAGATTTTAGATGCTCTATTTTCAATTAAGATTCACGTGGTTTCCTTTTAAAGGAAGCTGTAAACTTTGTGAAATACACAGGTAAGCAAGTTTGTACCCTCCCTAGTCAGCTCCCATTACCCCCAGGCAGCATGACCATCGATCATAGGAGGACTAGTCCAAACCTTTGGAGACCACTAAGTTGTCACCTTCCCTCTGTGATTAAAGTCCCTTTCTGGGTAATATAGGTTTTTTTTTAATTTCTCCTTAGTTCTAGCTTGCTTCTCTCCTTGATTAATTTCCATCCATTGCTTCTTGTCCTGCCTTCAGGGGTTTTGGAGAATAGGTTGACTCCCTCTTCTTTATGGCAACTCCTTAGACATTAGAACACTGCTCTCATGTCACCCCTACTCCTCCTTTTCATTAAACTAGACATACCCAATTCCATCAACTGTTCTTTATATGGTTTTTTGTTGTTGTTCTTCTCTGTACTCTTTCTAAACTCTCAACTTCTTTTTTATATTGTGGCGACCAAAACTGGATGCAGTATTCCAAGTGTGATCTTACCAAGGCATTGTAAAGTGGTATTAACACTTCACATGATTTTGATTTTATTCCTCTGTTAATGCAGCCTAGGACCGTTTTGGCTTTTTTGACAGCTGCAGCACACTTACACACACACACACACACACACACACACACACACACACACACACACACACACACACTCGCATTGCTATCTTTGGGGCACTTGGCAATCAACTCACTTTTATGGCAGTTTGCAGCATCCTGTGACCACAATTTGCAATGTTTTTTTTACTGGCGTTCTGGTTTCTGGCAAAAAAACCACTCCGTGGTGAGAATGGATTTGCTTAATGAAAGTGACACTCACTTAAACAACCATGGTATCCACTTAAAAATGATCATAACTTCATTCATTCATAACTTGGCTTCCAATTTATGACTGTAATTCTGAGCTCAGTTATGGTTTTAAGTCATGGATTCCCTGTATTTTATTGTTCCCTGTTTTTGGTGAACTGCACAGAGTTCCTGGGAGTCCGGTGGTATAAAATTTTTAATAAATATTAAGACTTTCCAATTTACTCTCATCTGGATGTTCTGAGTTTTCATTCTTGCAATGCTCTGTGATGATGATAGAGTGAAACAGGTTAGGAAAGGCTGACATGTAGTTGCCGCCGGTTCCTATTTTCTTCCTTTTATGCAAGCAGCATTTTTCCTTTTAAAATGGTACCTTTTTTTAAAACAGAATTTAAAATTTACAGAGCCCAACTGACTCAATCCTCGCACTGTGTATGCATAGGACAAGCATCATTTAAAATAACAGAAGGCTTTTTGGTTTGCCTGTGACATTAATAATGTTATCATTTCTCTGCACAAGGCATACATCTATTTTTAATGCAGTTCTAATTGGGATGATTTTGGTTTCCTGCAGGTTCAAGCCTTGGAAATGAAGAGCAAATCATTCTCAAGGCAACTGAACCATCTAAAGAAGCACTTAAGGGGGCCAATAGAACTTCACTGCAGGCGTCAAATAGCATACCAATTGCCCGCAGGAGTCTACTTCCAGCACCAAAGACAGGAACAGCACCGGCTGGTAAGTTTTTCCATGTGTCAAGAGTTCATATCAGAGGTGGGTTCCTCCTGGTTTGGACTGGTTCGGCCGAACCGGTAGCGACCCGCTGGTGATGTCACGATGATGTCACGGATCCGGTTCGGTCGGAGCCAGTCCGTGGACGCTGCCATCTTTTTTTGGAATTTTTTTTGAACTTTTTTTTTTTTTGGAATTTTTTCTGTTTTTTTTTTTTCTTCTGCGCATGAGCAGAAGCCGGGTTTCCGGCACTGCGCATGCGTCACCATCTTGTTTTTGGCTTTGGGGGGATTTTTTTGCGCATGCACACGCGCCCACGAGGCACAGCCACGCGGCGCGGGAGAAAGCGAACCAGCAGCGAGGTAAGTTAGAACCCACCCCTGGTTCATATGACATGTCCATCTATTTGTATTTGTATTTGTATTTGTATTTGTATTTGTATTTGTATTTGTATTTGTGTATGTACAATGAATATGTATTTTAGAATTTTGTAGTATAGCTCACCCCTAATTCAGAGTAGATTACCTACAAAGCATCCAAATATGTTTTGAAATTTGTGCTCAAATCTGTTTAATACTTTAGAATTAAACAGTTATGGCTTTTTAATTGATCCCTGGAGTATTCAACAATGGATGTTCAACCTGAGCTTGCAAGGTATAAAAATCAGGGATCCTCAGTAGGTCTGTGCATTGAGCACAGACATTTATAGCAGTTTTGTAAGCATATTCACTTGTAAGTTTTACAAACTTCCCCAGAATCAAGAATCTTGATAAATCCCTGTCCACAAGTTATTATTGGAAGCACTGAGCCAAACATGTCTGCTGTGAATGGCATTTCCTTATCAGTTGGCAGCCCTTCATGCAGGCTGCAGAAGAGGCATTCCCAGTACATTTCTTATGAGGGGAGAGCTTGTACACAAAGATGCCCATCCCTCTGCCAGAGATATAAAAACCCTAATTGAAAAACCAAGAGCAGAACTCTGAAAAACCTGGAAAAGAGATTACATGAGGAACCAGGGAGTGGAAGTTGGCTTCCATTTTCCCAACAATCTCTGAAGAAAGCTTGGAACCTCTCGAGAAAGTCTAGGAACTTTGAAGCAGAGGATAGTTCAATTTGCTTTGAAGAAGTCTTCTATTTGAGTAGAAATAAGTAAATGAGATGGCTCAGTGAGCTAAGACGCTGAGCTTGTCGATCAGAAAGGTCGGCAGTTCGGCAGTTCAAATCCCTAGCGCCGCGTAATGGAGTGAGCTCCCGTTACTTGCCCCAGCTTCTGCCAACTTAGCAGTTTGAAAGCACATAAAAAATGCAAGTAGAAAAATAGGGACCACCTTGGTGGGAAGGTAACAGTGTTCCGTGCGCCTTCGGCGTTTAGTCATGTCGACCACATGACCACGGAGACGTCTTCGGACAGTGCTGGCTTTTCGGCTTTGAAACGAGATGAGCAACGCCCCCTAGAGTCAGGAACGACTAACACATATGTGCGAGGGGAACCTTTACCTTTACCTAAGTAAACGAGCTAACAAAGAATATTATGCTTAGTTTGATATATGTGTGATGATAAGTCAAATTTTCCATATTTCTCTATGCAGGCAGGGAACTATTTTTATTGGTATTTCAGATTGGGTTCCAGAAGCTATATTTTTCTCTGCAGGATCTTCTTGTAATCAATGATATTAATGGGAAACTATCTCCTGATGTTACAGATTAGATCAGCACCATCTTCTAATCTGTTTGGAGCATTGGATTTTCTTTGAGATCATTTTACTCAAGTTGCCAGCAGCTGTGTAGGTTCCCCCCCCCCCCCCAGCATTGGATGCTTGCATTTTTAGCATTTGATGTTAAAATTATGTTATTTTGTTATTCTTTTTAGATAAAATTGTATTTTATTTATCTCTGCTGAGGATGGAAGAAAGAGCTAAATCATACTGTCAGTATTTCTTGGCCAGGAGTTTGCATTACTGAGATTACTGGTTTTTCGTAGAATTATCTTTTATTACCATAAAGGCTAAAGATTGTGAAAATGCTGTCTTTCACACATACCGGATTTAAGAAATGGACACCCAACTGAGAATAAGTGGTAGCAGTGGAAACTACCAAGCCCATTGCCCTAAACCAGGAATAGACTCTGGGTCTCTTGGATACCCAGAGACCTTCTAACCTATCAGCTTTCCAGGTCTATGAGTTCGGATGTCTGCTACAATATTATAAACCTTCAGAACTTTGTTCTAAATGTATGAATATCTGCAAAGGTATCTCTACATGACAGGGACGAAGTGAGAAAGGCTTGTATATATGCTGTTCATCCATCATCATTTTTGTCCAATATCCATTATCATGTGCAGTCTAACTATCTTCATATAATTAGAGACCCATTCATTTGGGTAATTTGTATGGATATATTAGTATTGTGCCTTCTTTTCAAACAAGACTGTGAAGTAGCAAGGCAGAAATCTACCCAGCTCTTTAAGTTATCTGATGTTTCAGAAGAAGAGAAAGCCATAAATGTTTCCATCCATTCATCATCTGGTCTTCCTGTACTTGATTCATGCTCCTGCTACAAGATATAAACCTCAAATAAATCACAGTAATCAGGAAGAGCAATTGAAGGCATCAGGGCTGGAATTATAGAAATATACCAAAATTGCCCTCTCTAATAGTGACTTCAGGTTTCGGGGGCTTCACAAATTGGTCCCTGGAGAGACTCCAAAGGATGGATGGTTGTTCATAATTGCTAAAAACATGAGTCCAACCAGTTACACAACTTAATGTTGTGGGGTTAGAATGAATGGAGAACCCACTTGGATCATTTGCGCTCCAGAAGAGAGACAGGTTGTCAATGCAGTAACTTTAAATAAATTAGTACTTAGAGATTCCTGTTTCAGGTTGGTTTCAAGAGCTGTAGTTCCTGATGATTTTGCTGATGATATGTGGGCTTCAAGAAAGAGAAGAGTATATACAAGACAGCTTTATCCGCTTAGCCCTTCTGTAAGCTGATTTTTAAATATTAAAACTGGTAAATCTTGTTTATAAGAAGCTCTCAATGGAGAAGAGTCATGACTGTTCAAAGGAAAGGATATCTCTTTAGTTATTTGCTCTATAAATAATGTATAAATAGGGTGTGAAAATCTTAATAGCTTTATACCTGACTAATAAAGCATGACCTGATTTGTGTCACCCTTTCAGCCAATACATTTTTATTTTGTGGAAATGTTATACTGTAGACAATCATTTGACACATTCATGGTAATGCTATATAGTTTTTAAATACAATCTGCTTTTGAGGGGAAGTATGAGTTGTAACCCACAAGGGAAATATTCAGGTGTAAAAATATAGAGAGATTAGTTCCTCTAAAATATACGAGTAGTTTGACTATTTCTACTTGATTTAAATAACTATTGGCAAGGAAATGATTTCACTAAAGTTTTAAATTGGAGCTTTTGAAATGGATAACTTTTTTCAAATGGATATCTGAAACTTTGTCTGAGTTGTATTTCTTTCCCACATCTTTAAAATAGAAACCAATATTTATTCATTTAATATTAGTTTCATTAAATTTTGTATACGAAAAAAGTGGAACACCATGCTGAGGAACCACAAAAATGAAAGATCGCTTTTTCTTGGAGAGGGCGGTCCTGTATGTAAGCATAGATAATGGTTTGCAAGTTATAACGGTGATGAAAAACTAACTTTGTGACCAATACTTGCATTTACAACTTTTGCTAATCAGTAAGGCAAAGGTAAGTTGAAGCAAGATCCTAAGCACAGTTAAGCACAGTTGTGGTTTCACTTAGCAGTTGCTTCACTTAATGACCAAGTTGTGAGTAGTTGCTAAATGCTACCCATATTGTCCAGGTCTGTAAGGATGGCATGCAGGGAAAGCAAGTATCACCTGGATTTCTAAAATGATCTTTATTGCCAGTAGGATAATGTAACACAACCTTGAAAGTCTGCCAAAGTAATTATTTCACACAATTTACACCTAGAGTTATTAAGTCAAGTTTCTCTGAGACTTTTTCTCATACTTCCTTCTCTTCTCTTCTCTTCTCTTCTCTTCTCTTCTCTTCTCTTCTCTTCTCTTCTCTTCTCTTCTCTTCTCTCCTCTTCTCTCCTCTTCTCTCCTCTTTTCTTCTCTTCTCTTCTCTTCTCTTCTCTTCTCTTCTCTTCTCTTCTCTTCTCTTCTCTTCTCTTCTCTTCTCTTCTCTTCTCTTCCTCCCCTCCCATGGACTCAAAAACCTTTTTTTAATGTTTCTGTTTCCTGCCTTCAGTATCTTGCTACCTCCTTTATATTAGGCATTCCATCATATTTATGGATTCAGGTTGTGCCGTGAAAGTCATTGGAAGTCAAGGCAGGACCTACGATATTGGTGTAATAAGCCAACAGCAGTGCATGCATGCTAACAAGCGGGTTGCCACTTTCTGCCTCCATTCCAGTTTCTGAATGGTTTTCAGAGGCAGACCCATGTAAAGCTCATTACACTAGTCCAGTCAAGGGCATGATTTGCAATCAAAAATTCTGCTACTCCAGATATGGCCACAGTTGATAATTTTTAAATTATGGAGTGATTAACTGCTAATATTGAATGCATCTTTATGGGTTCTATAAAAAAAAAGTCTGATTTTTTTAATAAAGGTTAGACTACTGTAATACACTTTACATGGGGCTGCCCTGAACACCATTTGGAAACTCAAACTCCATATGTGGCCAGATGGATAGTAAATGGTGCCAGATAAACAGCGCGATGAAGGGAGGTTGCGCTCCTTGGTTCTGCGTCTTGTAGTGATCAGAGAACGCGATCCATTTTTCAATCAGCGGCGGCGGTAGTTTCTTGATGATTGACCTTTGTGTCCTACACTGATCGAGACAGATAAGTCCCTTCAAAGTGGGTTCCTCCTTTGCTGATCGCAGCTGTTGAAGGAGGGAAGAGAAATCCCATAATTCGTAAGGATTGTTGATGCTGATCTTAGGGAAGTTGAAGACGCGGTCTAAGTATGAGGACTCTGTTAGCGTGGGTGCGCCATACCAAAAATCGAGCGCCTCCCATGACAGCTTAAGGGCTTCGAGTGGTTTGCGTAATCGGGCCCCGTAGATATCCTCGACTACTGTTTTAGACCGCGGTCCTAGCCACGCTATCAGGTGTACAAGTTCTTCTGCTGGCGG
>QLTV01004098.1:2052686-2063237 GCA_003457575.1 Thermophis baileyi
GCGGGTTCTGGATCCTTTTACTGCCGGTTCGCTCAGTGTTGCGCCGTGCGCGCACGCCCACGCAGCAAAAATTCACTTCTGTGCATGCGCAGAAGCAAAATTCAAGATGGCGGTGCCCATGGAGACACTGAAAGAATCGGTTCCATGACGTCATCGCCAGTTTACTAACGGTTCTAAAGAACCGGTTAGAACTGGTAGGAACCCACCTCTGCCTTGGATTCTGCCTACTATAATAGAAAAAGACTGACTCCATCTTACACAGCACTATGCATGGCTTTAGTGGGAAGAAGAATCCGAGAAATCGACAAGGCTCATAAATCTACAAGGCAACACTTATTTTATATTTCTTTGTTTTTTAATGTTCTGAATCACCGAGAAAGCATGCCTGAAGGAGATGGGAAGCATTAATCCTTTTTTACTGATCTGAATCAAGCGTAGATTGGTTGTGCTATCATCAGGCAGCTTAACAAAACAACATTGTACATTCAGTAAGTTTATATTTTATTCTTCAGGCATCCTCTGACATCACTCACGGCTATGTAGAAGTTCTTCTGAATCTACAGTCATAATCTGGAACCATCACGAATATTGTAAAAAAGGATTAATTGCTTCCCCATCTCCATCTTCAGGCATGCTTTCCCAGTAGAGAGCTTGAAAATGACTTCCTTTGGGATAGCGTACTTCAATTACTCCCGCCCCCCAGGCATACTTCAATGACCAATAAGAGTACACAGTTATGATCACATGCCATGGACTACATGGCATGGACTACATTCCCCAGAATGCTATGTCTTAAAGAGACAGTTCTTAATTCTAGGCTAAACCCTTGATAAGCCAGCACACCACTCCTCCATGAGCTGCATTGATTATGCGTACTGTATGTTTCCAGGTGCAATTCAAAATTCTACCCTAACCCTAACCTTTAAAGTCCTACATGCTATGTGACCAAGGTACCTGAGTGATCACCTTTTTCCAAGAGTCTCTATCCATCCAACCAGGCCGAGGAGAATGGACATGCTGCAGATCCTGTCAGCCAAAGAATGTGGGCTGGCAGGGACCAGAAAACAAGCTTATTCTGCAGTTGCTTCTCTTCTCTTCTCTTCTCTTCTCTTCTCTTCTCTTCTCTTCTCTTCTCTTCTCTTCTCTTCTCTTCTCTTCTCTTCTCTTCTCTTCTCTTCTCTTCTCTTCAAAAGTCAGAATGGCCCCAACCCTGTTAGCCTTTCGTAAGACCCTGAAAACCTGGACTATATTCCCAAGCCTGGAACTCTGAATGTGCCATGGATTTCATTTCCTGCCTATATTGCTAACTGGCCAAGTATCTTTCTCCTATGTACAGTACATTTAATTTGGATATGTTTAGTGCTTTTATTGGTTTTACTATTTTTATTTTTTAAAATGTTTTTAATATTTTTAATTGTAATACTTTAAAAAAAAAATTTAAGCAGCCCAGAGTCACTGACTGAGATGGGCATGAGATTTCCACAGCATGTAATTCTCACTGGGTAGATATCTGTATGTGCAGTGCACACTCTCAGACTCAGAACAAATATCTGAATAGTTCATGCCTTTTCAGGTAGTTCTGCTTATTGTTATCTGCTTTTTCATGAACGTGTGCACCTTCCCTAATATCCACTCTTTTCCATTGCAAAAACGTACAGGTGAATTCAGAAAAGTGCAACTGCCAAAATATAATTGTGCTTCCATTCTCTAATTGGTTCAGAAAGTGCAAATTTAGGACATTTTTATCCAAATGCAAGCAATAAATTGTCGGTATCTTCAGTTATAGAAACTATTCTGCAGTGCCATATATGGAGAGTAGATTGTGAAGGCCTTTATTGCAAGATAGCTCCAGCTGTCTCTGCTGTCAGCAAGCAGGAGAGAGATTCATTTCCTTGATGCCCTCCCACGTCTCACAATCAAATGCAGCGATAACCAATATTTTGTGGCTTCAGCTTCCATGCTGCCTTTGGCATCCATGCTGTTCTCATTTCTACCAAGGAACAAGGTTAATGCAGAAATCCATAGGCCAAATGTTCCAATCTGAAGGCAAGATGTTTGTTTCTTTGGTTTGCAATGCTGAACTGTGGCAATTGGGTATCAGTGCATCATGGTGTTTTCTTTTGCCAAGTGTCAGGACAGTGATCAGGTGCCAGGCAATTGTTTTGGATCCAGAGATAATTAGCGCACCAGTCGATAAAGAGATTTTAAGCTTTATTATTAGCTTAAGTAAACATCTAAAGCAGGGGTCTCCAACCTTGGCAACTTTAAGACTTGTGGACTTCAACTCCCAGAATTCCTCAGCCAGCAAAGCTGGCTGAGGAATTCTGGGAGTTGAAGTCCACAAGTCTTAAAGTTGCCAAGGTTGGAGACCCCTGATCTAAAGCATACATACCAAGCAAGATAATATCCAAATCTCTTACAGGCTGCCGGAAGCTCCTGAATAATGACAGCAGAGATGCCCCAAGGGCAACCAGTAGCCACAGCATGTAATGCTAGGTTCCATGTATTTATTTTTTTTTATTTATTTTCGTCAAGCATGTATTAGAAAACAGATACAAGTATAAACATGATTATGAATACATGAAATGGATACGAATAAAAGGGAACATTAGGACAGGGACGGTAGGCACGCTGGTACGCTTATGCACGCCCCTTAAAGACCTCTTAGGAGTGGGGTGAGGACAACAGTAGACAGTCTAAGGTTAAAGTGTTAGGGCTTTGGGGAAGAAACCAGAGTCAGGTAGTGGATTCCAGGCATTGACAACTCTGTTACTGAAGTCTTATTTTCTGCAATCATGTTTGGAGCAGTTTACCATAAGTTTGTATCTATTGTGTGCTCGTGTATTGTTGTGGTTGAAGCTGAAATATTCATTGACAGGAAGGACATTGTAGCAGATGATTTTATGTAGAAGCTCCCAACTCATAACAACCACCCCACAGTTGTTATCAAAACCTGGCACCCATGACTTCTCTGGCCCTGCTATGGTCAAGCGATTACAAGACCTGACCTTGACTGTCTGGTGTATGATTCTGGGATGGGAATCAAATGTCTGAGACTTTCACAGTAGAAAAAGCTCTGAAGTTAAATGAAGATTCTCCCCCCACCCCCTCATCCACCCCTTCTCCTTTCTTTAGCAAGCAAGAGGGGGAAAACAAGCAGGCTAGCTTAGAATGAGCTTTAGACTTTTCTTAATATGCAGGAGAAATCAAAATATGTCACTAAACTCCTTGAAATAACAATGGTCTTCCACATTGCCACAACATATGGGAAGAGATTTTAGTAGTCCCTTACTGTATGCTTATGCATGCACACACACACACACACACACACCCCAGAGGTGGGTTCCTCCCGGTCGGCACCGGTTTGCCTGAACCGGTAGCGACCCGCTGGTGATGTCACGGTGACGTCACGGAACTGGTTCTGTCGGTGCCGGTCCATGGGCGCCGCCATCTTTTTTTTTTTGGAATTTTTTTTTGGAATTTTTTAATTGTTTTGGGGTTTTTTTTCTTCTGCGCATGCGCAGAAGCCAAGTTTCTAGCACTGCGCATGCCTCGCCATCTTGTTTTCAGCTTTTCTTTTGGAATTTTTTACAAATTTTTCAACACTGCGTATGCATGCGCACGCAAAGTGCGCGCGCGCCCATGAGGCGCGCCCACGAGGCACACCCACGAGGCGCGGGAGGAAACGAACTGGCAGCGAGGTAAGTTAGAACCCACCCCTCACACACACACAGAGAGAGAGAGAGAGAGAGAGAGAGAGAGAGAGAGAGAGAGAGAGAGAGCACAATATTTGGCATTTAACCAGGAATCTTGGACTGTTTCTTTGGGAATACTGAGATTGTGGTTAGCTATTGCATTGCAAATACAATCCTTGTATTAGCTCAGAAGAGACCAGATGCAGAACATATAATTTTTAGATGCTAGAGCTTGCTAATTATGAGGTTATTTTTAAGCTTGTTACACTGCATAATGTTTCATGGAATGAATAAGGTTGTGTTTGATAACAAAGGCTGTGCAAGCGAAGTACTTTTTCGGAACATTACAGCAGTGTCTTTTTGCAGGCTCATGTGGCTGCTTCAGAGCTGCTTTTGATGATCTCAACATATATTGTATATGTATATATAACCATTTACATGCATATATATATATATGTACATGTATATGCATTACATGCATTGCATGTGTGCATTATGAAGCACTGCTTTGGAAAGACTGGCACAGCCCTACTTTTCCTACTGCAGATGGCTTTTATGCAAAGAAAATACATAATACTATGCTTCCTTTCATTATAAGTTTTATTATTTTCCTATACTTCTAGGATGCATTGTATGCATCTAGGAACACTTAGAAATTGTTGTGATGATAGATTTTAACTACATCTGTTAGCAGACTAACTCCACCAAATGCAAAATGTCAAATAAATTCCTGATTCCTGATTATGATAATTTTCTCTTCCAAAAGATTGAGGTGGGCATTTTGGACACCTACCTTCTTACTTATAGGAGGGGAAAGGAAGGGAAAGATGTATCCCAAGTACTACTAATTAATTTACCTAACATCAATATTTGGAAAGATGTTGAAGAAGATAATAAAACAGGCCATTGTAAGCATCTATGCTGTGCTTCCTAAACTCAGTTGCCTTTATCAAAAATAGATCATGTAAGACAAATCCTATTTTTTTCTTTCTTTCCTTTAAAAAAAAATAAGGGAAGATTCTTCCTTAAAGGAGTGGAATAATGAATGAACATGGGCAGTGATGGGGAAGGCAAGAGGGAGAGGAAACAAATAGCGAATCCGAAAAGAGAAGAACATTGAAGAACTTTGAGTTCTTGGTGTTCTCTAAAGTTGGTTGTTTGCTTGCCAACATTTTGTTACCAAACTAACTGGTTTGAAGATGTTATCTAGTCTGGTAATGAAACATTGGCAATCAAACAATCAAGCATAGAGATCACCAAGGATTCCACAGTTGAACCTGAGCCACATACATTATATTCTATTAAGAACTTGAATTCTGAATAGTAGTACTCCAACATCCAAGATATTTTTTCACATCTTACTATCAAAAATGATGGTCAAAAAGTTAAGATCAGCAGTGTCTACAGCAGTCTACAGATTTTGTTGCTGATTCTTCATCATATTAATAAATCTTGGTCATATTAATAAATTTTGATTTTTCTACAAATTCTGATAGACCAACCCAGGAAACTACAATCTATGTTTCAATGAGGTACAGCAAACAATTTCCAAAACATGGATCAGTTTTTTGAAAAAATCTCTGTTCTCATACATTCAAAATAGTGTATGGAAGGTATTCTAGTCAGTTAATGGATGGATGTATATTTTAGCTTCAAACTTCTGCAAGAAACTTTGGATATATAAATTTATTTGTTTGTTTGTTTGTTTGTTTGTTTTATTAAATTTATATGCTACCCATCTCATTGTCAACTGACTCTGTGAAGTTTACAACATCCTAAAAGCAAAAGTAGAAAAGATTAAATACTAGAATCAATAGAGATTAGATAAGTTAGACACCAGAATACCATGGGGTGAGGATGGGATCTTACTAATCCACTAACCACCTTCAAGTTGGAACAGCCCCAATTTATGAAGATTTGAGTAAGTTAAATTCTTGTGATAAGGAGTAAATAAGGAGTCATTTGGTAAAGGAACATCAAGTATACTAATAAGTAAAAAAAAATACCCAATTTTACCTGTGCATTCTTATTTAAAACAAACATGGTGGAGCAAACAATGATATTTTATAGAATCTGCTTGTCATCCAAAGGAGGCAACTTTAATTAACCCCACATAAATCTCATCATTTTGCATCACTCCACAAATTTGAGCCATCCAAAACCAAAGCAACAGAAAAGAAGCACCTTACATGCTATGACACAATATTAGAAAATAATTGCTATGCAAATTGTTTTGATGACATGAGCTGATTGGTTTTCTTCCGTTCTCTGAAATGAGCAGCTTTAATTGGATTCACTGCATTAAATCATCCTTCTGTGCAAATTTGGGGCATCACTAGCATGTCGAAGAAATAGATTAGGAGGAGGAGATGGTTAGAATAGAAGCACCAGATGATTTGGAACTTGTCCTTTAATTCTATTGAAATAAATTATACTTGCAGAGCCACAGGAGATAATGCAACCAATAATTTTAAAGAAAGCACAAGCCTTTAAAAAGATCTTGGCTTGCCAGTCAATTAGGAGATGAAAAGCTATCTCTGATGGTTCCTTTCCCACTGATGGCAGGCAGGAGGACCTTTAGCAGTAAGCTTTGGAGGTGGGGCATCAGGAGTTTGGAATTCACCGGAGCTGTCAATGTGAATTAAGAGTACCATCAGTTAAAATATGTATGCAAATAGGTGGCATGGTAAACACATCATTGTCTGTCGTTAATAATAACTTGTGGAAGTATGAAAAGATAAAAGGTACATATGAGGAACATATCCTAACTCTAAAAAGACGTTAAAATTGCTCTTGGGAATCTTCTCTTCAAAGACTCTCCACAGCTTTGGAGACACTAAGGATCTTCATCTTTCGCAAGTAGTACTGCCTCAGTTGAAAAGGTGGACTTTCCTTCAGGAGGCCCTCTCCAAGTTACAACAAGCCCCCCAGGTTTTCAGATCCAGTGCCATAAAATCCGTTAAAAGTTCAAATCGGACACTTTGAACTGGAGCCAAAAGTTGGCCACTTTGATTGGCATAGCATTAGTGTAATAGAATAATAAAAGCAATTATTTTAATGGCATAGCACATTTTTACCTAAACAATTATACTCTATTGTTACTAAATGTCTTTTCCCATATCCATTCTTAAACAGTTATGTCTGCATAACATGATTGCAAAATGTCTTTATCTCCACACACACACACACACACACACACACACACACACACACACACACACACACATTGTGATTTGAGTTTGATCTGGGGGAGAAGGAGTCAACTTTTGTTTTATTATTATGGCCATTCAGAATTAAAGAAAGAAAAATATGCTTCTGTTCTGTGACTTGCGTATCCTGATCAGGACTATAATGTAGTGAGAGAATCAGAAGAGACAATTCTTTTCCTTCAGGTTTTCCTCTTTAAAATAATCAATTTCTTTTTCCTTGGGTTTTTTTTTAAATTTAATTGATTATTAAAATACTAAATTTTAAGTAGTGGTGCGGGTAAGAACTTGGATTTTCAGCAGGAAAAGGGTTAGTTTTATTGCATGCAGACTGGTTCTATCTAGATTAGGTGTTCATGTTTCTATGCAGTGATTGAAAAATGTGTTTTAAAATTTACATATAGTTCCAAAGAATAAAAAAGAACATTATTTTTTTGCAAGAAAAGGAATAAAACCGCATCACTTCCACAGGGTGGTGGGACCCATGAAAGCAGAGGTGGGTTCCTCCCGGTTTGCACCGGTTCTATAGAACCAGTAGCAAACCGCTGGTGATGTCACGGATCCGGTTCTGTCGGTGCCGGTCCGTGGACACCGCCATCTTTTGGGGGGGGATTTTTTTTTTGACAAAAAAATATTTTTTGGAATTTTTTACTATTTTTTCTTCTTCTGCGGATGTGCAGAAGCCAAGTCCCCGGCACTGCGCATGCGCTGCCATCTTGTTTTTGGCTATTTAAAAAATGTTTTGGATTTTTTTGCGAATTTTTGCCACTGCGCATGCGCGCGCGCCCCCGTGAAGCGTGCGCGCCCCTGCACGGTTTGGCCACGCGGCACGCAATGCACACGCAGCACGGGAGGAAGCGAACCAGCAACAAGGTAAGTTAGAACCCACCCCTGCATGAAGGTCAAGAAAGAAAAGGGAAAGGATAAGAACTGATTTCTAGGCTAACAATCATCATCTTGTGTCTGTATTTGCTTATTTATTCTCATTTCCTCTATCTTGTGCCCCACCCCAGGTTGCTGGTTAATTTTCTAGTGAGAACAGAACTGAATTATTTTTGTAACCCAAATAATATTTCCCATGTCTTCCTTTTCTCATTTTGTTTCAAATAAGGCATGCTGCAGTGCTTCATTATTCATGAAGGATAGGTTTACTTGTGGTTATCACAGTAGAGGGAAGAAGAGATAAAATGACAACCTCTTTGCAGAAAGCCACACCATCCCTCCATCCCACCCCACCCCAAGTGGTTTGGTACTCAGTTTGGAAATTCCACTAATTAATTGTTACCATTTAAAAACGTTTCTGTGGATAGGTTGCTCCAAACATAGACTACTTACTGGATTGTCAAAGATTTTGGCTCGTTTATTTGGCTTGTCAGGAGGAGCTGGTAAACTCCACTTCTTTCAGCTTCTCCTCCATCACATTTTTTCTGTTTTCCCCCTGAGTTCTCTTCCTTCCCTCTTTGAAGTCTGGATTTTTAAGACAGGCATTGTTTTTCCTCAAGAGAAGGAGAGGACACGATTATTCTCTTTTGCTTTTTATGGCTATGTCTGGATTTGTCTCCCTTGTCTGCTAGCTTGTTCCCACCATTGTTTACATGCTTGGAAGAACTTGATTCTATGTCTCGGAATCAGTTCTCAGTGGGATGAATGAAGTAATCAAAATTGGTGGAAAGAGAAGAAATGTATTCTGACCACAGGAGATATGATAAATTTCATCCTGTACTAGGACTTATCAGACATACATAGCCAGATCTTATTTATGGAGTTCAACCTTCTGTAGGGAATTTAGATACTAAAGATACCAGAGGTGGGTTCTTACCAGTTCTATCCAGTTCTTTAGAACCGTTAGTAACTCAGCGATGATGTCACGGAGCCAGTTCTGTCGGTATCTCCGTGGGCGCTGCCATCTTGGATTTTGCTTCTGCGCATGCGCAGAAGCTATTTTTTTATTGCTGTGCGCACGCACGGCACAACCCTGAGCGAACCGGCAGCAAAAGGATCCAGAACCCACCCCTGAAAGATACCTGCATATAGTACATAAGGTTTAGGAGTTATCTAGATCCTGGTGTTCATTAATACATTACATTCATACATTAATAGCATATTAGTACTAATATAACAGGTCTATTATAGGGACTAATTCCTTTGATATATACTTTTAGGTTCTTCACAGATAATACTTCACATTGATATTTTCAACTAGATACATGAGATTATTCATACAAACTGCTTCAGAGTGATTTTGATTGTGTAAAAAAAAAGATAAATTAGCTGGGAGAAGTAACTTGGTTAAATATGGTTTTCAAAACTTTCTAATTTGTGCTATAGGCTCAAGGCTGACTCAGCCTTCTATCCTTCCAGGGTCAGTAAAATGAGGACCCAGATTTTGGGGGGCAATATGCTGACTTTGTAAACCACTCAGGGAGTGCTGTAAAGCACTATGGAGCGGTATATAAGTCTAAGTGCTATTGCTATTGCTGTAGTTCCAGTATAATAAGAAATATTATTGTAGATAGATAGATAGATAGATAGATAGATAGATAGATAGATAGATAGATAGATAGATAGATAGATAGATAGATAGATAGATAGATAGATAGATAGATAGATAGATAGATAGATAGATAGATAGATAGATAGATACAGCAAATTTCTTGTAGGGTTTTGTACAGCCTCAGTTATGATTCTAGTTCTGTTATCATATTCTGTAGATTTCCCATCAACATTGTTGAATTCTGGGAATTACAGAGTCAAGATTCATTCATTCATTCATTCATTCATTCATTCAAATAACTCAAGGCATCAACACCACACAATATTCCTTCCTCCTCTTATTTGTCATTGTATTCTAATTGTAATCTAAACAAAGCAAACTTAAGGAAAGAGCTACCAAAATACTTTCAGCATGTCAATTGTCCCACTAGAGGCAAGAATACTTTAGACCATTGCTACACAACACTAAAAGATGCTTATTGGTCTTTACCACAAGCAGATGTGGGACACTCTGATCATTGCATGATTCACCTTGTATCTGCTTACAAGCAAAGACTTAAAACCACGAAACCAACAATTAAATCAGTGAGGACCTGGACTGAGGAGGCAAAGTTAAAGCTACAGGCTTGCTTTGACTGCACTGATTGGAATATTTTTGAAGATACCTCTGCAGACCTGGATGAACTCACAGATACTGTAACATCATATGTCAGTTTCTGTGAAGACCTATGTGTACCGACCAGGAACTTGCAAATATACAGAAACAACAAACCTTGGTTCACAGCTAAACTTAAGCAGCTACATAGTTCCAAAGANGACTGAGGAGGCAAAGTTAAAGCTACAGGCTTGCTTTGACTGCACTGATTGGAATATTTTTGAAGATACCTCTGCAGACCTGGAGGAACTCACAGATACTGTAACATCATATGTCAACTTTTGTGAAGACCTATGTGTACCGACCAGGAACTTGCGAATATACAGTAACAATAAACCTTGGTTCACAGCTAAACTTAAGCAGCTACGTTGTTCCAAAGAGGAAGCCTACAGAAAAGGTGATAAAATGCTGTACAATGAGGACAGAAATGTATTAACAAGGGTGATCAGAGCAGCAAAAAGAAGCTGCTCTGAAAAGCTAAAGAAGCAGTTCTCAACAAAGG
>QLTV01004098.1:2067240-2072240 GCA_003457575.1 Thermophis baileyi
AGCCATACCCTTCTAGTAAAGGGTATGGCTAGTAGAGGGTAAAAGCACTGCCTTACAAGGCAAGCATTTAGCTCTCATCAGCTAGCCACATATGGCTAGCTGATGAGAGCTAAATAGCTTGAAATAGATCTATACTAGTCTCCCTTTATTTATGTAAAAATATGTGATAGATAGATAGATAGATAGATAGATAGATAGATAGATAGATAGATAGATAGATAGATAGATAGATAGATAGATAGATAGATAGATATGATATATCTAAAGATAGAATCTTCTTCACCCATTTAATGAACTTACCTATGGAATATGAAGTCAAATTCCTAGAGTGCCCACCTGTAACTGTGAAGTTACTCACGTGAAGTATTAAATACCACTTTACCACACTTGGAATACTGCATCCAGTTTTGGTTGCCATGATATAAAAAAGATGTTGAGACTCTAGAAAGAGTGCAGAGAAGAGCAACATTTAAACATTTAAACTGAACAGCAGGGACAGAGAATTAAGTGATACAGAACATTTCTGTCCCCAGCAATATAAAATTAATAGGGTTATCAGTGCATGCAACATAGATGTGTGTGCAGGTAAGATTATCAGCCATGCGTACTACTCTATAAAGCCTTAGTAAGCCCACACCTAGAGTACTGCATCCAGTTTTGGTCACCACACTATAAAAAAGCTGTTGAGACTCTAGAAAGAATGCAGAGAAGAGCAACAAAGATGATTAGGAGACTGGAAGCTAAAACATATGAAGAACAATTGCTGGAATTGGGTATGTCTAGTTTAATGAAAAGACGGACCAGGGTTGACATGATAGCAGTGTTCCAATATCTAGGGGGCTGCCACAAAGAAGAGGGGATCAACCTAGTCTCTAAAGCACCTGAAGGCAGGACAAGAAGCAATGGATGGAAATTAATCAAGGAGAGACCCAACCTAGAACTAAGGAGGAATTTCCTGACAGTTAGAACAATTATTCAGTGGAAAAACTTGCCTTCAAAAGTTTTGGGTACTCCAACACTGGAAGTGTTTAAGAAGAGATTGGACAACCATTTGTCTGAAATAGTATAGGGTTTCCTACCTGGGCAGGGGGTTGGACTAGAAGTCCGCCAAGGTCTCTTCCTATTCTGTTATTCTTGTATGTTTCATTTTCAGTCATATACATATATCTTTTTCTTACAGGGCCAAAAAAAGAAGGACAGAGAGATCAGGAAAGCAGCAGGCCTACCATCTCATCCCCCAAGAGACTGGTAGTAGCAGCCACGAAGCTCCATTCACCAGGTATTTGTAATCTGGGAACACTTAATTTTAAAAAAAGGTTTTAAATTTGTAGGTGGCAAATGATTAAAGTATGGCTTTCTGGAATAACGTCTAGATCAGTGCAAATCTGTACAAGGCTGAACAAGAGGTGTGTACCTGTTTTTAAATGGTTAAAGCAGCTGTGTCTTTTTCCATTGTGTGACCATTTCAAAAGCTACTTGCAGCATTTGTTACAAAGCTTCTTAGTTATACATTTATTCTAATGGATATGGGGAAATGAGGGAGAAGAAAGCAAAAAGTGTTATTTATTTGTTAGGTTGTCCTGCATGAACACAAACTCTATAAACATTAAATCTCAGACCGTCAAGCATCAGTAAACAAGTTTATTATATGAGCAGACAAAGCAAATTGTATCAGATTATCTCTGGATGGAACAAACAATGTATTTTTTTTTTCTATAAATGAGGACCTTGTTACAAATTTAAAATATGGAACTTATTTAATTTGTCAAGAAATGCTATCATGTTATGCATAGTGTACAAACATTTCTAGCCATGGTTATTTTTTTTTAACATACTACATTATCAAGTAGAAGGCATCATGTTTCCTATGGGTAGTATAAGAAGAAGACTAAATCCTGAATTGTTGGCTCATGTACAAGCCTGTGTTCTGCTTTTCCTTTAGTCCTCTGTCAGCAATCCCTGCATTTAACTGCAGTATTGTTTTCTATATCAGTCTACATAATTAAAAAGCCACAGGTGGAGACAAGTGGTTGGTAACTGTGAACAATAAATGAGAAGGTCAGATGAATACATGCAAGTGTACTTAAAACTACAGTATCGATTTGGCTGACTAGTAAGAGTTCTCAATAAAAAACATTTTAATGAGCTAAAATTATTCTTCAATTAGTGAGATAATTGGAGGTTTAAATGTTTAAATGTTTCCACAAAACAATTCGTAAATAAAAACAGCGTAGAAAGGCATTTCCAAATTGTTTCTCCTCCTTCCTCATATAATGAACATTTGTACAATGAATAGCAATAGCATTTAGACTTATATACCGCTTCACGGTGCTTTACAGCCCTCTCTAAGAGGTTTACAAAGTCAGCTACATTATTCTAATTGTGAAACTACTTAATTTAATTCAGAATATCATGAAGGGTCCTTGTCAATGTTCAATAGCATAAATATAGTTTTTGCATTCTATTCTTTTATCTTCAACAAAAGATTCCTTAAGTCTTTCTTGCTTTCAACCATCAAAATATGTCATCAACGTATCTAAGTTTATTTATGTTTCTTCCAACAATTTTAATTCCAATTTCTGTTTCTTCTATTCCCACATTTATCATATATTCTGCATAGAAATAAACCAGGTGACAATTTATAACCTTGGTGTATTCCTTTCCCAGTTATGTACCATTTAGGTGGTCAAATTTCATTTTAACTGTTGTTTTTTGGTCACTATACACCAGAGGTGGGTTCCTGCCAGTTTGGACCGGCTCTATAGAACCGGTAGCAGGAATTTTCCCCCGCTTGCAGAACCGGCAGTGATGGCCGGCTGGACACGCCCCCGAACCAGCTCTCTCGGTGGCACCGTAGGCGCTGCCATCTTGTGTTTTGCTTCTGCACACGCGCAGAAGCTGTTTTTTGCTTCTGCGCATGCGCAGAAGCTTGGTTTTTAGCACTGTGCATGCACATGCGTGCGCGCCCACGCAGTGCGTGAGGAAGCAAACCGGCAGCGAGGTAAGTCAGAACCCACCCCTGCTATACACCCTTTTGGATTTGATATATCCAGGTGTTTACAGGGTATTCACGTTTGATGTGGAATATCCAGTCACCATTGTTTATAATACTGTATATAAAGAAGAAATAGGTATATTTTTAAAAACCTCCTTGTCTTTCAATTATCCATTGGATACTAGCAATGTCTATAGGTTCCCAGTATTTTCTGAATCCCAATTTTATATTTGGCAATTTTAGTTCCATGTACTGTTGAACACTAGATTGCAGAATTTTAAGCATTAGCTTACTAGCATGCAGATTAAGTAAGCTAAAGTGGTTTATATGCAAATATGCACATAGAATGTTAGTGGAGACAATACTAGTAGCATATATCTGCCAGGAATCATATCCACTGTTTTGGATGAGGTCTTCACTTGCACACTAAGGTACTTAAATTTAACTAGTAGGAAATCTCAACCATTCCCTCTTCTGAAAACTACATCTAATCACCTTGGTCATCTCCCTAGGCTTTCCATTATATTATTTTTTATTCATAGTACCACCGTCCTGTTAAAAGCATGTACCTTTGTTACAATAAATGACAGGTTGGATTGAGTGCAGCTGATCTCCCAAATGATCTTGAAAGCCATTTTGAAGGTTTAATGTTGCTTCTCAGCATGACCGGGGCTACTTTTGGGGAAACTCCCAGAGAGCCAAAAGAAATGAACCAATCTGAATATATTCTATACTGAACTATGGGCTGTCACTAAATATATACAGTAATTGCAGCAAAAGTTTATTATTTGAGTGGAATGTCATTATATTTCAAAATGCCAGAGATGAAACTCTTTAAATTGCTGCTCCATTTTTTAAAATTATGACAGCAAAAGAGGAGAGACAGCTGTATTGCATCATAGCAGGACAATACATGCCAGCATTTTAAAGCAGATGCTCATTTTCTGTAGAACTGTTTAGAAAATGTTGCTGGAATGCACACTTTAAAAATAATCCTAACATTTCTTTTTAAGGCCAAAAAACCCTTCAGCTTGGATTGGACAATTTTCTATTTCAAGGGAAATGTTGCAGCTCAAAACTGATATATTGATTTGGGTGCAAAGTATTACAAATACAAATTTATTGCTACACACAAATGCAAATTTATTACACACACTAGCAATAGAAGTCTGGGTCTGATAGGTGACATTCTATAGACCAAAAGCACATTACGTTTTGTTATATCCATTTCTCAATCGGCAAGCTATGAACCATGCTGCTATGGACTACCTATGGGCTGAAGTGAGTCAGTATCCATCAAACAGTATGTATATTAGGATGGAAATCAAAATATTATGGCACTGTGGTATCTCCTTTACTAAAGTATTTTCTGTATGCTGACTAATCTAAGAGAGGTGGTCCAGCTGTTAGTGGAAATTATGCTGTTGGGTCAGAAGAATAGGGAGGATAGATGAAGAAAATATTAAGAATCTGTTTGTAGCCAACTACTATGTAGGAAAATTGTTATACTTTCCTTTTGTTTTTATTATTTATAAAATTTATTATTTATAAAATTTATATGCTGCCCAACTCCCAAAGGACTCTGGGCGGCTTACATCATGTAAAAAAATAAAAATAAAACATATAAAAACAATTTTAAAAAACATATCCATATTAAAATAAAGCAATCACACAACCAGCCAACTACTATGTAGGAAAATTGTTATACTTTCCTTTTGTTTTTATTATTTATAAAATTTATTATTTATAAAATTTATATGCTGCCCAACTCCCAAAGGACTCTGGGCGGCTTACGTACCTTATAATTAAGGTACTGTCTATGGAGGCACTTATTCTGCAATTGCTTGACAACTTTCATGGAATTTTAATCTCTATAAAACTGCTGAAAGATTATGCTATTGGTCCTGGTGAGCTAAGTAGAACATAGAATAATAGGGTTGGAAGAGACCTTGTTGGTCTTCTAATCCAATCCCCTGCTCAAGCAGGAGACCCTATACCTGTGATG
>QLTV01004098.1:2077240-2090446 GCA_003457575.1 Thermophis baileyi
AAGATGGGTTCTTTGCTCTACTTCATTTCTCTCCCAGATGATCTCTACCATTGAAGCTTCCCTTGTCTTTTTTCGGGCTGGATAGATGGACATTCAAAGTTTTTATTTTCTAAGGATACCCATACATGGCCGAGAAGCCTTTTTAAAGAAGAAATAATGCTGCTTTGCCTTCTAACATGTCGGCTGCAATTTCATTTCTTTTACAGGTAGTCCTTCTGATTATGACCACAATTGAGCCCAAAATTTCTGTTGTTAAGTGAGACATTTGTTCAGTGAGTTTTGCCCCATTTTATGGCCTTTCTTGCCACAGTTGTTAAGTGAATCACTGCAGTCGGTAAGTTAGTAACCCGGTTGTTAGGTGAATCTGGCTTCGTTGACTTTGTTTGTCAGAAGGTCACAAAAGATGATCACATGACCCCTGGACACAGCAACGGTCATAAGTATGAACCAGTTGCCAAGCATCTAAATTTTGATCACACTATCATGGAAATGCTGCAACGGTCGTAATTGTGAAAAATGGTCATAAGTCACTTTTTTCAGTGCCGTTGTACCTTTGAACGGTCACTAAACAAACTGTTGTAAGTCGGGGGGGGGGAATCTAAAAGTTTGCAATTAATATCAGGGGGCTTAGACATTTGCAAGAAATATTGGTAATGGTAATTTTTAGATACACAAATACGTATCAACTTCACTTTCCTTTTATGAACTAGATATCACTAATCTTCAAACTGTTCTGATGATTAACAGGGCAGTAAAATGATTATTGTAATACGGTTTCGCACAAAGCCTTTAGGAAGATGCTGCAGAATAAGGAGTTATGTGGCATTTATCTGAATCCACTCTGCATGGTTTCATGCAAATAGCTAATTGTACAGAGATAAGCTGGGTGGTGTGATTTTCCAGCATATGGAAAGTCTTTAAAGCAGCCTTTGATTTTTTCTGGAAGAAAGGCCAATTCTAAACCTCTGCATCAGCATCAGCACCAGCACCAATATTTATGTTCTTGATATGACAGATAAACACATTTTTTAAAATGCCTCTATCCAAGTCTTCTATTGATTCCTTTCTGTGTTTACCCCTAATCTCTTTATTTCTGGTGTTCAGAAATGAGTTCCCTGACTTAGGTAATCATACTAGCACCATCTGCACACAAGAAGAAAGCATCAACAGATTGGGGAAAACTTCACAATTTAGCAAAGTAAAGATAGAAAGATATTTAAAGAAAAAAGCCTAAACTGAAACTGTGAAGCAGATAAATTAGGACTGAGCATGCTCAGTGGTAAATGGAACACGGACTGACAGCAGTGGGGGGAGGGAAGTGGGAAGGAATGGAGAAATCCACACTGCAATGATACTGAATTCTGGTTAAACTTTATTTTTAGGAATGCTAAACTCACAGTGAACCACCAGCTAAAAAAACAGGGCACATGCGGTGAAGGAACCTAGAAGGTTCCCTGATTAGCAAGATGTGTGAAATGAATCAGTATAAACAAAACTAAACATAGGTGCTCCGTTAAGATTTTCACTTAAATAGCTGCACTGCAGAGGTGGGTTCCTACCGGTTCGGACCAGCTCTATAGAACCATTAGTAACGTGGCGGCCTGGGTCGCTGGAAACGGCAGCGACACAGGCCTGCCACGCCCCCGAGCCAGTTCTCTTGGCGCCATAGGCGGCGCCATCTTGTTTTTTGCTTCTGCGCATGTGCAGAAGCTTTTTTTAAGTACTGCGCATGCACGCGCGCCTGCGCAGCGCGTCCCTGAGCAAACCGGCAGTACCTGAATCCAGAACCCACCCCTGCTGCACTGCACTTTGATAAAATACATTTCAATCATATATTTGTATGTATATCTTTGCCTAATTCTCAGTTATCCCTGTCTCCTGGTATTGGAGAAGAAGAAGAAAATATATATATATATATGTTTTTGCAATGCAAACTGTGTATCTAAAATATGAAGTCTCCTCTGAGTGAGAAGAGAGTCTGAAAGTCAGCATCATGGCCAAAGAGGTTGTAAAGAAGCTTTTAACATAGATGTCTATGAAGATTCTCAGCCATCCAGATCATGGTGGTCCCAAAGGTGTGTTTCCCCCCCCCCCAAAAGGCAACTGGACTTTCTTTGTTTTTGCTTGAAGACATTTCGCTTCTCATCCAAGAAGTTCTGGCTGAATGGTGGCGGGGAATGGAATGATTTCTTCCGTTCCTCTCCCCCATCATTCCTTCATTCCCACCAAATAACTTCCCTTTCCCCCTTCCCACCATTCAGTTAGAACTGAAGAAGCTTCTTGGATGAGAAGTGAAATGTCTTCAAAAGGAAAAAAAAAACCCACAAACAAACAAAGTCCAGTTGCCTGTTTTTTAAAAGAAAAAAGAAAAACAAAGCACCTTTGAGACTTCTACTGTAGAGTTTTGCATGAGTGTTCTTGTAGAAGGTTGGTACAAGAGTTATGGAAAAGACTGAAAACTACACTTGAATCCTAGAGGCTTGCAAGACAATGATGATGAGCTATCTAAATCTTTGCCTTATTGGCTGCCACAGGTGGTCCTCGACTTATGACCACAGTTGAGCCCAAAATTTCTGTTGCTAACCGAGACAGTTGCTAAATGAGTTTTGCCCCATTTTACGACCTTTCTTGCCACAGTTATTAAGTGAATCACTGCAGCTGTTAGTAACGGTTAGTAACACGGTTGTTAAGTGAAGCTGGCTTTCCCATTGACTTTGCTTGACAGAAGGTCACAAAGGGTGATCACATGATCCCGGGACATTGCAACCATCATAAATGTGAGTCAGTTGCCAAGCATCTGAATTTTGATCATGTGACTATGGGGATTCTGCAATGGTCGTAAGTATGAAAAACGGTCATAAGTCAGTTTTTCCAGTGCTGTTGTCACTTTGGACGGTCACTAAACAAACTGTTGTATGTCAAGGATTACCTGTACTTTTGTCCAAGGCTGTTTGCTATTACAGCACCTCTTTCTCTTTCTTGGCAATTTTTGTGACAGCAGCCTCAGAGACTGCCACCAATGCACGGGTAATAATTATTCCTTTAAAAAAAAAAAAAAAAAAGTGCAAAGCATGTCAACATAAAACTCTTTTTCACCGTGACATTTTTCTTGTTTAACAAAGAAAAATATCAGATAGAACAGCTTAATTATTGCATATTAAAGACATTGCAGGTTTGCGGATGTTTAAATTGTGTCTTTTAATAAAATTCATTATGTGAAAAGATGCTACCAGTCTCCTCTTAATTTTGGCTGCCGTAAAAGACAAGTTTATTTTCAGTTCAGCCACCTCTTGACTGTGAATAGCTACGTTCAGAGGTGGGATTCAGCAGGTTCTGACCAGTTCTAGAGAACCGGTAGCGGAAATTTTGAGTAGTTCAGAGAACAGGTAAATACCACCTCTGACTGGCCCCACCCCCCATTTATTCTCTGCCTCCCGAGTCCCAGCTGATCGGGAGGAAATGGGGATTTTGCAGTAACCTTCCCCTGGAGTGGGGAGGGAATGGAGATTTTACAGTATCCTTCCCCTGCCACGCCCACCAAGCCATGCCACACCTACCAAGCCACCCCCACAGAACCGGTAGTAAAAAAAATTGAATCCCACCACTGGCTACGTTCTTACATATAAAACAACATATTACGTGGATGTTACATGGATATTTATTGCTTCTTGCAGGACATCCTAAACAAAAGTCTTCTGTTCCAAGAAATGGATTTTCTGCAAAGCCAGATTTGCAGACACGAGAGCCAGAACGGCAGTTCATCCAGCAAATGAAGGATAGGTGTGATGAACTAGCCAGAAAATTCAATTGTGTCCAAGAAGAACTCAAGAGAACCAGATGTGGCTTTGATGTCTTTGTTATAACAACACAGTTTTTCTTTCAGAAGGTAAGTAGCAACCAATGGCTTCCCTATATTACCAACCAGCTTTTTTGAGAAATCACAGATATTTTGTTATGGCAAAGGCAGAAGAATGTAATATTAATATGATTTGGTCTACATCAGTGGTTATTAGGAGAGATGAAAAGATATGGAGAATCAGTTTAGAACAGGGGTGTCAAACTCAAGGCCCGGGGGCTGGATCTGGCCCGCAGGGTGCTTAGATCTGGCCCGCGGGGCTGCCCTGGAAGCAGCAAAGGACTGGCCTGCGGTGCCTCTGCCAGTGAAAACGGGGCCGCCCTCCCAAGCTCCGTTTTCACTGGCAGAGGGTTGCAGGAGGCCATTGCAGCCGAAAATGGAGCTCAGGAGCCCGTTTTCACTGACAGAACGCTCGGGCCTCCTCAGGCGTCCCCGACACGATTGACATTGAGCTGGCCATGTCCACCCTGGTCCCCCTGAGGTCAAACACAACCCTGATGCGGCCCTCAATAAAATCGAGTTTGACACCCCTGGTTTAGAAGGAGCAATTTTGAATATGATAACAAGACCTCTGTCATTAGTGTTTAGACAATAATGTGTACATAATCCAGTGTATATTGGATGCATACCCAAACTGTACAGATCTGAACAGAATTTCTCTGGAAAATAACAAGACCATGACAGAAGTCCTCATCAGTGTCTTAATAGCTGTGTCTTTAATTTGTATTTCTATCAGTTGCTACAACAATATTAGGATATCAGAATTGAGTATCATTGAAGATAGGCACGTACTAGCTGCCTAACCTGCCTTGTCAGTGTGAAAATAATATTAGTGGCAGGATATTCTATTAGTACATGGACATTCTAAATAATCCTGAACTTCATTTGTCTGGATACATACAAAACTGTGTTTATTTGGATGATGGGCACATTCTTCTCAATATTAGATAAATGGGCACTGTTGTGCATATTCTTCATTAATCTAACAGTGTATTTCAACCTTCTGATAAAAAAGAGAGTCACAGTTTAAAATAGTACTGAAAATGCTATTTAATATTAGGTACAATAGAATTCATCCCAGAAGATTTGATTAGTTTTTTTAAATGAATTACTGAGGTGTATATGTGTGTGTATTCTCTCTCTCTCTCTCTCTCTCTCTCTCTCTCTCTCTCTCCCTCCCTCCCTCCCTCACACACACACACACACACACACACACACACACACACACACACACACACACCGCTCTGTTGTGAGAGAGTGGAAATACAGAAATCCTGGGTGCGCTGGCCTTGGTGCTGCAGATGCCAGACATAACAATAAGCAGAATAATACGAATGATGACCTTTCTAAACATTATTACAATACACTCATTTCGAGTGGCAGGAAATATTTTAATAAGAAATATTATTTTGAGAATCAGTGAAGAAAATATTGTGGCCCTGTTCTCAAGCAGCACAATTAAACGTATTGGTGAAATCTGTATGTTAGATGTGATAATACTGACATCTATTGGCAATGGACTTAAAATTACATGGTAGGTAAGCAAAGGATGGCTTCCTGGTATTAAGTGACCCTTTAACTTGTCCTTTTCACTGGTGTAAATTAGGCAATAATATTTAAGCTTTACAATATTTTTACCTGCAATTGTTGCAGTTATGATTGTTTTTATTGTTATTGATATTTTAACATGAAGAAGATTTTTACAGTGGGTCCTGCAGATATCAGTGCCACCACCTGTTAGGAAAGTAGTTATTAAGGAGGATGGGTCAGGCAGAATTTACTCCATATCAGTGTTACAGGTCGGAGTCAGATATTTTGTGTTCTTTGTTTCAAAGTCTCATAATTATAATTTACAATTTCTGCACATGTGTACCATAAGGTGTTTTTTTTTTAATTCACATAGCTATCCAGCACTTGCTTTCTAAAATTACAAGGGCCCCAGTATATTTTTCATATGCAACTTTATATTTACAAGTATAGATTATTTTTAATGTCAGATACTCTATGCCTTGTGTCATGATGTAGCATGCTTTGAATAGTGAAACTCTTTAAATCGCATTTAAATGTTGGATGGATTTTTTTTATATCTGCAGTACGGGTAGGAACTTTGGGAGGCAACATATGTGAGATCAATCTTTGATTCTACTGGATCGCCAATTTGAAATAAGGGTCTCTGGAACACTGCTCGTGAGGCCTCTTGTCTCAACAATAGTTTCTTCCTAGAAAAGGAAAATTGGAGAGTAGAATTGTGGCTGCTTAAAATACTTAAAATGCATAAAATACTTGGATCCAGGAAGGACTTCTTCAAAAGGGGGCATACTTGATCCCCTGCAAAAATTGTGTTTGCATTTTTGTAGCCATTTCACATTGCACCATCTTTCTCAAATTTTCTATTGCCATCCCAAACTACCGTATATCTATACCGTTAGCCATGGTGGCACAGTGGTTAGGGTACAGTACTGCAGGCTACTTCTGCTGCCTGCCGCTGCCTGCAATTTGGCAGTTCAAATCTCACCAGGCTCAAGGTTGACTCAGCCTTCCATCATTCCAAGGTGGGTAAAATGAGAACTCAGATTGTTGGGGGCAATATGCTGACTCTGTAAACCTCTTAGAGAGGGCTGGAAAGCACTGTAAAGTGGTATATAAGTCTAAGTGCTATTGCTATTGACTTTTGTTGCCTAGGTATTTAACTTTGCAATTTCTTTCATTAAATTTCATTCTGTTATTCAGTCAATTTCTGGGACCTATCAAGACTGTTTTCAATGCTATTTCTATCTTCTTGGACATTAACTATGCAATCTACTATCTACATCTAAAGATTTGATAAGCATTTCTTCCATCTCTCATCCACGCCATTAATAAAACTGTAGAAGTCTAGAGGAGCCAGAACTGAATTTCCTGACATACCAATTTGTTGCGAAATCGTTTCTAGCTTTGAATGTGATTTTCAAGCCAGTTTTCAAGCCAGTTATGTGTATTCATGTAACTGATAAGTCATTTATTCTAGACCTCATTTTGTTAACCACACTATTAAGAATGCCATGAGTATTTTGTCAGATATTTTAGTGAACTCAAGGCATAAAAGTTTTTAAAGTGTCAGGCCAGGCCTGGCTATAAATCTCTACTCTTTCAGGAAAAATCATCTCCTCATTTAGGAACTGTAGAGTAGCAAAAAGTCCTGGATGTGTTGATTCATTATAGACAAGTAACAAGTCATATATATCACATCTGCTTGCTACATGTACAGTATGGATGGATTTGTGTATGAGTTTTTAACTGTTTTTAACTGTTTTTATTATGTTTTATTATATTTTATTATGTACTATTCTTTTAATAGTTTTTTATATTGTTGTGAGCCGCCCAGAGTCCCTTGGGAGTTGAGCGGCATACAAATTTAATAAATAATAATAATAATAATTTGTGTGTTTGTGTACCGTGTATGTGTGTGTGCATGTACATGTGCTTGCGTGTATGTATGGTTGTAGTGATTAAAGTCCCAGATAAGAAGCAAGCAAATCCAGATTCTACTTCTCCTTTAGACACAGAAACTACTTGAGTAAGATTATTTCTCGAACTAGAGTGGGAACTGAAAACAAATTGCCGTCTACCATACCACAGGGATCATTACAGTCCATACCCTTCAGTGAAAAGGCCTTCATCATTCAGTGGATAAACTTGGGCTGATTCTAAACTTACGCCTCTTTCTCTCCCCTTTTTGAATCAATTGATTATTGGCCATTTTATTTTTTATTTTTTTTCTTCAGCCTTTGAATTAGGATTTCATATTATTTAGACAATGGTTCTGTCTGGTCTGGGAAGCTCTGGTTCCAGTTTCACCAGCTTCAGACATTACAACATTGCAATTACCTTTTACGGAAGTTATTGTACCTGACCAAAAGTGAAATAAAACAAGATTTAAAAAAGGTATCATTGAGCTTGCAACATCTGATCTTAACAAATCCATGTTGAGTTCTGGTATTTACTGCAGTATTTTCAAGATTGCTTCATGCCCTGTTCTAGAATCTTTCCAACTATTGATGTCAAGACTGATTAGTCAGTAATTCCCTGGATCCTCCTTATTTTCTCTTTTTGAAGATAGGGTTAACGTTCGCATTCCTCTTGTCATTACCATTTCACTAGTTCTCCAGAATTTCTCAATGTCTTTGCTAGTTTTGGTTGGTGTAGGGTACATTTGCTTGTTTCACTCTTCTGGATCCTAGAAGACCTTCCAATTCTCTTTATTCCATTATTCTTTTTCTATGTCTATATTGCAAGCTGCTCACAATCAACTGAGAATCAAGCACGGTCCATATTGATTAAATAAATAATATAAAAATATTCAGAACAGCAATCAGCAAGTTCCTTTAGTTCCCTAGGATGTAATTGATCTGTCCCAGGCTCTAAAAATAAATACTGTGCTTCTGTCAGTCTCAAGCTTCAATACAGGCCTTTACGTTTGCTCATCACACTTACTTGATGGAATTCATATCTTCTTGCGGAAAAAGGTGCAGCCAAAATAGGAGCGGAATTGCTCTGTCTCCATTGCTTGTTATCATTTTTCCATCTTACTGGTTGATATGATTAGTATAGCCTGTTTCTTTTATTTTGAACATGTCTAAAAAGCATATTTTGATATTAATAACATTCTGTGCTTTGGCTGTCTTGACAAATTGGCGATGTACTGACAATAATTAATTCTATTATGTCTTTCTTACTTGACATTGTGACTGTTTTAAATGGTTGCTTAGACCTGGTATTGAAAGTACAACATGTTCTGGATTAAGTTGCCCTTATTTATCAGATGTATATAACCACCCATCTCACAAGTGTAATTCTGCACAGGATACAATAAAATGTTTGCTCAAAAAGAGATGATTCACTATATGATGTTGCCCCTTGATTCCTAGGCAAGGAATATTCTAGCCCAATTTTGGCTGGAGGACCAGCTCTGCTCTTTCCTGGGAAAGTTGGAAGTGATTCATAGCTTAATTAGTGCTTGTTGCTACTGCAGCAGCATCTTCCAAAAATATCAATTGTATCAACTGATACAAAATGCAGCCAGACAAGGAATGATGGATAGAAGCTGATGAAGGAGAGATTCAACCTAGAAATAAGGAGAAATTTTCTGTCAGTGAGAACAATCAACCAATGGAACAGCTTGCCTTCGGAAGTTGTGGGAGCTTCATCACTGGAGGCTTTTAAGAGATTTGATTGCCATTTGTCAGAGATGGTGTAGGGTTTCCTGCTTGGAGGGGGGGTGGGGTTGGACTAGAATCAGCAGTCTCCAACCTTGGCAACTTTAAGACTTGTGGACTTCAACTCCCAGAGTTCCTCAGCCGGCTGAGGAACTCTGGGAGTTGAAGTCCACAAGTCTTAAAGTTGCCAAGGTTGGAGACCCCTGGACTAGTTGACCTATAGTACAAGGTCCCTTCCAACTCTGTTAATCTGTTAACCAGATTGGACAACCATTGGTCTGAAATGGTATAGGTTTCCTGCCTGAGCAGGGAGTTGGACTAGAAGACCTCCAAGGTCCCTTCCAACTCTGTTATTCTGTATTCTAAAATATAATGGTATATGCTTGTTTGAAATATGCAACAGAGAACATGTTCATCTTGAATTAAGTCCACCGGGTTGCAGTTCATTTCCAAGATATTCCAAGGTTCTCAGTTTGTCCATAAAGCTGAAATATACATGTATAAACACCCAAATTATTTGATTGAGTTTGTTTCTTGCACTATGAATAAATCCACTTAATATTATGGGAAGCATCATTACTTACTACCGTATCCTATTTTCAAATTCAGTTTATTCTACAGAATAGCAAAAAGAATTGCTTAATTTAATTATGGGAGACAGGAACTGGAGGTTGCCTAAGAGCCGAGGTGGCGCAGTGGTTAGAGTGCAGCACTGCAGGCTACTTCAGCTGACTGCTAGCTGCAGTTCAGCGGTTCAAATCTCACTGGCTCAAGGTTGACTCAGCCTTCCATCCTTCCGAGGTGGGTAAAATGAGGACCCAGATTGTTGGGGGCAATATGCTGACTCTGTGAACCGCTTAGAGAGGGCTGTAAAGCACTGTAAAGCGGTATATAAGTCTAAGTGCTATTGCTATTGCTATTTACAATTTGATTCTAGTCTTACGTTATATATTTAGTCGTGTTAAGCATCGGCAGAGCAGCTGTCTGAAGGATGTAGCATATAAATAGGCAAACCCCTAGTACGGTAGAAAACTCGCTTTGCTCCTAGGGATTCGATTTCACTTCAGCTTAAGATGCCTTTCTTCCAAAACTAATCACTGCAAGATGTGTCAGTGAGATGGCACCTGATCATTGGAATTCTCTCCAGTTTCTTCATTTCAACTCATTTCACATTGCAGGAAAATGGTAATGCAGCTGTTCCTATTGCCTATGTTCTCTAGCCAGAGATCACAGTTTCAAAATGTAGGTATCTATATTATATACATTTGTCCTTAATTGCTCCCAATAATGTATACAGCTACAAATATCTGTCCCCTTCACGTTTAGAGACACAGTTGGTCATTAAAGCAATCTTGTTATGCATGCTGAAAGGTGATGAATGCCATCTAGTGGCTGTTTGTAAAAATACATTCCCTCTCATGGGGCCCACCTTTTTAGCCAGCTCATCCAGTTCTCCTCATAGAATAAATATTGGAAGAATATTTCCAAAACCTACAACCTTTTCAGTGGGTATGTTTAGCTTCTTACTGTATATTGTCTTATGCTAGTTTAAAGTATGTTTTACTTAGGATTTTAATATTGTTTTATTGTAAACTGCTATGAGATGCTTCGGCATAGGAAGCAAATATAAATATATCAAATAAATAATATTAATATAAATATATGAAATATTTATTATTTATTTATTTATTTCAAAATTATATGCTGCCCATCTCCCTGATAAGGTGACTCTGGGTGATATAAATATATAAAGTAAATAAATACATGTAGTATACATCAAATTTATTATTTACTGATGAAACGTTAAAATTTAAGCTATGCTCTTAGACCCAAGAGACAATGTGCATCAGGAAGGAAAAAAAAGTCCCCAGAGTAGAAGAGACAAATCCCACCCAAAATGTGAACATGTATAGGAGCCCCAAGTCTAAAAATGTTCTACCGCAAAACAAATAAAATTGTGCTATTCAGTGGGGACATTCTAAAACAGCAGGTGCCAGCCAAGGGAATTCAAGAAAAGCCCGCAGTGAAGGATACAGATGGCTGATTACAGCCAACAAGCCGATAGAATGAATGCAAGAAATATAAAGTTGAAATGCAAAAAAGGGGAAGTTGAAATTATGCAAGCAGCTAAAATATGTGTGCCTGACTTAAGATAGGAAAAGAACTGACATACAGTTAGAACAAGGAAAGTGATTCTGGTCCTGAACCTCAGAAATCAAACCAACAGGTCATGTTTGCTTTGCAATAAAAGGAATAGATATTTTATTATGCTCCCAATGACTTTCTTAAAGTGCATCTTGGGCCTTCCACTTACTGGAGATCTGCCTCTTCCTTGGTACTTTTAACTTTATATACTTCAAAGGGACCCTGTTTTTTTTTTGGACTCAGTATACTATATTGGTCTATAAATGCCTTAAGACTTGAAGATCCACTAGTTCCAGCATGGTCTACAATATGAATTAAATGATTGGCCTTTTTGAGGTAACTTTGCTATAGAGTTACGTCTACCTCCGCTGGAGGGGCCGGCAGCCGACAGGCCACAACAGTAGCCAAATGAGAAAATTCAGATTATAGTAGCGTTTGTGCCATCATTCTCAAAATGTTGCTATTGATAAGGGCCTGACCGAGGATGAGATTGCTTTAATTGATATTGTAAAAGTTTTGAACATGTGCTTATTTCTTTCCATTGAATGATCATGCTACCATGGACATGGAATTAAGCCAAGGGGATAAATAGATATGCTGAGCTTCTACACAGCTGATGTTTAAAAGGATTCCTTTGTTATTGGAAAGGAAATTGAAGTCACCTTTGAAATTCATCTGAATAGCTTTTTACAAATGCTTTTTGCATTTGCAAACATTATTGTTTCTGTTTAGAAATCTAAACTGTGTGTTCTCTACTGTAAATAAACTGGATGAAAGATAGTTGAACAGATAGATATAGTGCAGCACCATGAAGTATGGTTGATATGGTGTCCACAATAGCACTATTGTGTGTTTGATATAAAAGCTGCTATGGTTTCATGATTTTGATTCATGTGATACGGCTTTAGCTTTCAAACTTCAGGGTTAACAGCAAATTTCATTATTTCATTAAAAGAACCTTTTTAATCTTATTAATTAAATACCTACCTCATTTGGAAGGTTTTTTATTTCTAATGTGGTCACTTGAATAACATTTTGAGAGACGAAATTCAGTAGGCATTATTTTGGTAAACACATTAATTTTGGTAAAGTTTGCTCAAAAGATTTCTATTGTGTAGTTTATTAACAGCCTAATCTTTTTCTTAGAAGTAATTTCTATTGAACTTTCATAGAATCTTTAGAAAAATTAGTATTTATGAGATTTAGAGACTAGATGTCTAATACATTTCATTTCTCGTATATTTCTACTTTCTATTACGAAAGTAGCAATAACTTGATGCTACCTGAATTCTAACTCTGTTTCATGACCAAAATTTCTAACAACTACAGTGCCTCACTTTTACCTAGAGTCTATGGTTGCCCATGGACAGAAATGTTGGTCTGATATACTTTCAGCTATTGCAAAGCTATTAGTGACCTTTAAAAACATTTCTGCCAATAATGAAATGCCACAGTTGCAGGGTACAAAGAATGACATTATTTTAGACTGTTAATAGTAGATAATGCCATTTGTTTTGTGCATATCAGCATTTTCGTATGACAGCAGAACCCAAGGGACACATAGTAATGGATTGGAGAGGGGAAACAGCAGGAAATGCAGTTTATTTTATATTATTTCATTATACTAGTGGCTAATCAAGCAGCATGTAACTAAGAAACGCAGACTTCATTGAAAGAATCTGTATATTAACCCTGAATATCCATGGATATTAGCATCCAATTGTTACTATACATATTGCAGAATAATACACAAACAATATAATTTTCCAGAGCTTTTCTAATCCAAGAATTGACAAACCAATGGTGTGGAAATGAAAATGATTAGTATACATAGAAAAAAAATCTACAAAATTCCAGTTAGGAACATTCACATTGTTTTCATACAAGATAAGCATCCATCAAATGATGCTGCCTGACAGAGCTGTCCAGCTAATGACAGAGAGAAGAGAAGAGAAGGGAAGGGAAGGGAAAGGGAGGAGGGGAGGGGAAGGGAAGCGAGGGGGAGAGGAG
>QLTV01004098.1:2090738-2128264 GCA_003457575.1 Thermophis baileyi
AGGAGAGGAGAGGAGAAGAGAAATCTTTGAATACTATTATTGTTATAGGCTCCAATTCCTAGAGTGGTATCAGCATTAGAGAGACAGAGAATTCTGGAGCCACATAATATCTATGTAATATTAATATCTTGTACACATAACTGAAAGAGAGCCAACAAAAAGCAAATAGTTGTCCTATAAAGAGATATCAGAGCCACTGGACCTGATTCACTTATTTTCACATAAAACTATGAAAAGCTGCCACTCACTTTGTATTTTTGCTAAATTCTGCTGATCTGTTAGCGGTCTGCCTCTTCCTATGATGAGGTACTAAACTGCCTCCACATTTTGCTTTGCCCTCATTCAAGATGAAAATTTTACCTCATAAAGATTGGAGGGATATCTCAAGATGTTAAGAAAATGTTCCCACTCAACAACAAATATTAAGGGTTTTGGGGGGGATTTTTTGGTTAAAATCCCTAGATAGCCACTAGTTGTTCATTCACTGCCATTAGGAGAACCAAAAGTATCGATTTGATTCTTTCTGAATGATATTACAGGTTTGTTGTTTTTAAAAAAGTTCATTTTATGGCCAGCATTATGATCATAAATCTTTCATAACTTTAAATTAGAATCTGAGGTCATATTACCCAGCTGAAAGAAAGGCCCTTGTAGTAAGTAGTGTCAGTTATGACATTTAATTTCTAAAGATTGTTCACATGGTCCATATTTCAATATCATATTTCAATATAATAGCTTTTCATTCCAGAATTAAAAAAAACAAGGAAAAATGTTGTAAAGGTAACAAAATGCAATTTAAAAGCAACATAGGATGGCTTGACAATAGTAACAATTAAAAAAACCAGTCGCTTCAGAATTGTTAGTCATTTAGTTCCATAAATTAAAGAAACCTAATATTTTCTTGTAGCAAACTGAGGTGGGAAATGTTTCATTACAACTTGAATAAATAGCTTAGAACACTGTTGACACACACTTTATACAGTTTTCAACTAAGTTCACTCTGGAGGGGTTAGTTTTAATCTTTATGAAAGAGAAGGTTGAATAGTCCCCTCTTGGCATCAAAATGATCTATCCTGAATTATATCTGCGAAGCAGAAATTAAAAGTGTGGATGTTTCCTAAAATTCCATTTTTGTACTTTGCATTCATAATCCTGGAAATCAGTAACACGTCTGCAAACTTGCAAACCATCCACAAACACCAAACAAACTTCTTGCCCCCCCCCCAGCACATTAATAGCATTTTCTTTGCCCACTATGGTTGTTTTGCAGAATTTATTATAAAAAAGGAACAATTAGCAAAGAAGTAAGTCAAATTCTCAACCCAAAAGGAGATATAAAAATTTAGCAGGAAAAGCAACAAAGAAGCCCTGCAATCTTAAAAACAAAACAAAATACAACTCCTTCCCATCCTTCATAAACAGCAACCAGCTGAAACCAAATATAATTTTCTTGTTCAGGGTGGCAGATCATGCACAGGGGTGGGTTCTAACTTACCTTGCTGCCGGTTCGCTTCCTCCCGCGCCGCATGGGCGCACCTCATGGGCGCACACATGCTGCGCGCACACATGCGCAATGCAAAAAAATAAAAAAAAATTCAAAAAAATTTCAAAAAGCCGAAAACAAGATGGCGACGCATGCACAGTGCCGGAAACTCGGCTTCTGCGCATGCGCAGAAGAAATTTTTTTTAAAAAAATTCAAAAAAAGATGGCGCCCACGGACCGGCACCGACCGAACTGGATCTGTGACGTCATCATGACATCATCAGCGGATCGCTACTGGTTTGGGCGAACTGGTCCAAACCGGGAGGAACCCACCTCTGATCATGCACCATCAAACAGAAATCACAGACATATGAGCTGGTCAATTCTTGCTGAAAACCTTCTGATAATGAACGAAAGGCACGGTGCCTCCATTTCCGTTTCCAACCCCTAGAATCTTATGAGTGGTTGTACGTAACACTTTTTGGTAGAATAAAGGTTGGTGCACAAAAGGTGATGGTAAAATCATAGAAAGGATAGGTCAAGCATGTGGGATACACAGGGGTCATAGGTGGATTGTGTTGGGAAGACTTTTTCTTTTTTAGAAGACTTTATGTTGCCTTGATGGTGTGTCGGTGTGTGTGTATGTGTGTGAATTTTTTCACCTCCAATTGTGGTGGAACCATGTTGCCAATTTCCTAGTAACTGGGACTGGAAGTAGCTCTGAGGGACACAGGAAGAAAGGAAGGGAAGGGGGAAAGGAAAGAAGGAAAGGAAAGGAAAGGAAAGGAAAGGAAAGGAAAGGAAAGGAAAGGAAAGGAAAGGAAAGGAAAGGAAAGGAAAGGAAAGGAAAGGAAAGGAAATCAAATCCACTTAAATTGGATTACAGACGGCAACTCTTTTGATTTACATCAATCCTATGATTGTTTCATTTACAAATGTCCTTGAACAATGTGGACTATACAATAGAAAAGATGTTTGTGTTTCTGAATAGGCCAGTGGAACAAGTGGCATCCAAGTAATGTATATTTGTGTGTGTGTGTGTGTGTGTGTGTGTGTGTGTGTGTGTGTACACAAAATACTCAGAGATTATTGAGTTCACTAGTTGCATTTATGCAAATGAGTGATCGGAAAACCAAAGCTGATTATGCATATTTCTGCTGCTTAAGAAAGGATTGACCCAGCTACAGCTGTGTCATTCAAGTGCCTGAGAATTATCCTGAACAAAAAGTGGTTTTCTGGTTTGCATACTGCTATACTGTAAATGTGCATGGAATTCAATAAATAATAGTATAAGCCTTTAGACACTTCTTTGGAAATAAACTCCACTGGGTTCAATAGCACACACTTCACCTCCTTAATCTGAATGAGTCAGTTATATGGGGCATTTTAGAATATTCATACAAACGTCATTATTATGTAATGTTATCTCCTTATGGAGGAGGCTACAACATACCCAATATACCAGCGGTGAAATCTACTTACCTTCCCTACGGTTCGGAAGCGCGCACACGCGCCTGTCACACGCACTTTTTCACCCTCTGTGCATGCGCAGATTGCTTTGCGCATGTGCAGAGGGTTAAAAACAAGAAAGTGGTGACATCCGGGTGGGTGGGCGGAGCCTCGCACTGCCGCTGCTACCGGTTCTCCGAACTACCGGCAGCCACCACTACCAGTACGCCCGGACTAGGCCGAACCGGTAGCATTTCACCCCTGCAATATACCCAAAACAGTTTTTCTAAAGCTTAGCTATTTTAAGATGTGTGGACCAACTACCGGAATACTCCTAGTATGCTGGCAGGAAAATTTTCGGAGTTGAGGCCCACAGAGTTTAAAGTGACTAAGGTTCAGAAACACTGACCTAAACCATCAAGTGTTTCAGGTCAGATTGGGAAAAAAAAAACCCATTTCTCAGGTCATTGCTAATATACCCTAAACCAGGAGTGGGCAACAATTGCTCTAGATCTGCCTGAGGCCCTCTAGTTAATTTCATGCTCCCCTTTCAAAACTGTTCTGCAAGAGACCAGTTCAAATTTCAAGTGACAGCTTTTTCTCCTTTCCCTGCAGCCTGAGGAATGGGGGGAGGGAGAGAGGAAGGTGAAGAGAGAGAGGGGGAGGGAGGGAGGGAGGGAGGAAGGGAAGGAAGGAAGGAAGGGAAGGGTGTTTCACTCATATCTGCTTTTGTCTCTCTCACAAATTTACAGGATTCCAACCTATTTTCCACCACCTCTGTATTAAATTCATGCTCTTTACCAGATCATACTATTGATCTGTCATAAGAAATCAGAATTGTTTGTTTTGAATAGCTTTTTCTGCACACTGGTCTTCAACTGAATAATCAGATGCGATTGATCAGCCACAGGACAACTCATCGCAGGACAACTTGTCATGGGACAATTCAACATTGTATTGATCGTTTCATTCAGTTACTTTTATCATTGATGACCACGTTTTCATCGAAAATATTGTAACTCTTATATTTCTGGATTGAAATTTTATTATTATTGGCCACAGTTCCATCAAAATTAATTCAACTTTTGTATTTGTTGAATTGTCCCATGACGACCTTCTTCATAGCAAGTTGGCCACAGCGAGTTGGTTGTGGTGAGTTGGCCATGATGAGTTGACCCATTCTGTGATGGAGATGTTTTGAACAAATCTTGTACTCCTAAACCAGCATAGGCTTTGGCCAGAATGGCTGGTAATTGTTATAGTTAAGGTCAAGAACAACAGAAGCACATTAGACTTAGGAAAGTTACTCAAAAGACTGAAGAGAAAATGATTGTTGTTACAGATAAGGCTTTCTAAACTACAACTTTCTTATCAGCATCCAGCTTTGAGAATAGGCACTCATTCTTCTTCCTCACTCTTTGATATAAAACTCTCCTTGTGGGTTAAGGGTCATGTCTACACTAAGCCAACCATGAATAAAGATAACATACTGTATTCTTTCTTAATTAGAATTGGCCCTATCAACAATCCTTGATTGTCACAAGAGTAGTAATTTTGACAGTAAACAAAATCTGGGAAGTTCAATATGCTGATAAGGACATGGAGTGTGCAGACCAGATTTTGATTTTTCAATAGATCTTTAAGAAAACTCTCACTATGAGAAACAAGGCTTGCTGCATATTTGCTGATTTAAAGAAAGCATATAATAAAGCAGTCTGAATTATGGAATAATTTGCATGTGTATGGGGTTGCGTTATGAGAATCAATGGAGTCTGCAACAAATAGTTTAGAAAAACACAAGCCATCTATTTCTTTTGGTTGATCAATTTATTTATGGCTAAACGTATAAGGAATGCTTGTGGTGATTCTAGAGGTGATGTTAAAATATATAGTCGTGACATTAAACTATGTTTGTAATTTTGTATTCAGGTGATGCCATGTTGAAGACTGAGAATCCAAAAGATTTGCAACAAATGTTAGATAGATTGTATGATGCAATAGGAAGCATGGATATAAAAATTAATTCCCTGGAGGCAAGGAGAACTGAATCTTGTAGCCATGTGCTTATGCGCTATACCTCAGAAATTGATACTAGGGAGTTTATTCCATCGTTTATATTTTGACTCTTTAATTACCAGACTGGCAGTAAAGGTTTGCAGAGTTCTGTCTGTCACATATACCAAGGTTAAGGGTTCTGATAAAGACTATAGTAACAGCAACAGAAGCCATCAAGCAGGAAATGGAGAAGTTTTCTTGGTTGGTACATTTAAGAGTGCCAGCTGTCTATCCCACTAGCTTGGGAGTTCATTACACCATCCATGCTGCAATGGGATATGATTAGACAGATTGTGATATTTTAAGTTTCAGAAGTATTGGTGATTTATGTTATGAACCTCCAATAATAATATTCAGTTATTATTAAGTCTGACCAAAAGAAGAAAGAACAGAGAGAATGGCTTCCAAAAGTTGGTTCTGCTTTACTGTGTTTGTTTTGTTTATTTGTTTGTTTGTTTATTTAATCAATTTCTATGGCTGCCCATCTCAACAGGTGACTGGGTGATGAACAATATTAAAACAAAATATGAGCTGTGGGAAATCAAAATTATGCAGAAAGCAATCTTAAGTAAGAGAGATAAGTTGAAGCTAATGGAGAAGGGCATAGGAGGAGGACTGAGTCAATATGTTCATTAATAGCATGAGGGAATACAATGAAAAAGAGGTATAGCCAACTTGATTATTATGAAGAGTAGTAATGGGGGCTATAAAAGGACTTGGAGTTCATCATGCTTGTGAAAAACTACAGGGAGTCTATGAAAAAAATGATACCATTAAAACACAGTCCTAAACATTTGCATCGTAATGCCCAATGATATTACCTCAAAGTCAAGGTTTTAAACTGCAGCTTTATTTATAGTGACATAATAATGGGTTTCACAACCTTGTTGTAAGCTGTAATGGTCTCAGTTATGTAGTTAACATAGTCATAAAAAATAAAGCATGTCAAGCTTTATAACTTAAAAAGAAAATTAAAAAAATTACAGTAGGGAGGATAATTGGGAAGGGAATCATGGGAGTGAATAATACCAGGTAGTTCCCTCGTTCCTATGCAGATTTTTTTTCTTACTGCCCTGCTCCTATGAAACTTGGATCTTCTATGAAAATATGTAATTTTACAGATCCCTTCTACCACATGAGAAGCTCCGTTTTTCTTTTCTTTTTTTAAATAATTTTAATTGATATTTTTACATGGATAACAGAAACACTAAAAAAAGTGAAGAAAAAAGTGCAGAAAAGAAAAAAAGAAAAAGATATTAGAAAAAAGAAGCAAATTCTGGGGTTTTTTTTACAGCAGTTACAAACAAGCTTATTTTTCTCTTTCCCCCCCCCCTTTAAAATTTGAAACATATTTCCCTTCTCTCCATATTTAATTAGCTAAATCAATTACCCTGTTTAATTAGCTAAATAAAAAATTAACCATCATTTTAAACAATTTTTATCCAAAAGTCCATACAAGGTTTTCAGTCTTTTATGAAAGTCCTTATTAGTACACCTGGTCAGAGAATTCTATTTTTCCCCTATGGGAAAACTTTGTTTGGGCAGAATTAACTGGGTGTGGAAGAATTGTTGAATAACTTGTTCTTTTGTCATCTTTCTGACAAAGTATGCAGGTATATCTCTTGAAACTTTTTTTTTATCTTTTCATATTTTGCGTTGGTTCTGTGTCTGCTTCTGAGCCCATGGGTTTCCTCTCCCATTCCATAATTTCTGTTAGAGCTTCTCCTTAATGCCTCCTTCACATGGCTCCAAAATTACTCTCAGTCTCAGACTAATTTCTTCCTCTCTTGGTTCCAATAATGCCACATTCAGGTCTTCATTCATTTCTCTAGTTGTTATTTCCATCTTGGTTTCTGGTATCTCCGTTTCTCCTTGATTTGTTTAACTTCTCCAATCACTCATATTGCAGATTCTTCCAATATTTATTCATTTTCTCTTCCATATTTGCAAACCTTTCAGCCAGGTCCTTCTTAACAAATTCAGTCAGTGAAATTATCTCTGGCATAATAATATCAAATCCTCAAGCATCATTTGTAACATCTCTGGTATAATCATCACTTTTCCTGATATTTGCTGTGTAAGTAATCCTTTCCTCCTTTCTTTTGCGGCTTTCCTGATAATAGCCTCTTCTCTTCCTCCCCCCCCCTCTCCCTCTCCCTCTCCTTCTCCCTTTCCACCTTCTCTTGTCCAAAAAGGGAAACCAACAGCCAAAATGGAGTCTTTCCTTTATTTTTTCCCCTTTATTCTTAACTTTTTAGTCCCATTCAATCTATGCACTTTAATGAAGATCCCTTTCTTTTTGTGTAGAAAAATCCACAAATCATTTCTCTTGGAAAACCCAAACTGTCCTCTTTCCCACAGGAATACATGCTATTCATTTATTTCATTTAATTTGAAACTGCATTAAAATAAACAAAATCCAAATTTGGCTAAACCTTTTATTTATTTATTTATTTATTTATTTATTTATTTATTTATTTATTTATTTATTTATTTATTTTATAAAATTTATATGCCGCCCAACTCCCGAAGGACTCTTTTATCCATTTTAAATTTTCATACTCCAAACTTGTAGCAAGATTTTTTTGCTGTACTTTATTTATTATTGAACCCTTGTATCTATTTCTTTCCATTTCTCTTTATTCATGTTCTGGGTCATAGGGACACTCACCAGGAGGTCTAATTACTCTGCTGCTCTGAAGATCTCTATAGCTTTTAAGTAGTTATAATCCAAATGTCCACAGTTTGGACAGACTCAATATACTTTACAGGCTCTGAGACTGTGAGCTTAATCTTTCTTATAGAAAAATTAAATAGATCCTAGTGCTTTTACTCATGCCTACAGGTTTCCTCATGAGGAGCTGCCTTCCAGCACAAATGTGGGCAAACTCTTCAACTTCTCCTTGTCTGAAGAAACTCTGATGGTCTGGGCAAGCCTTCTTGTCACATTTCTCTGCTTCAGCATCAGTCTGCCATTTTCCTCAACCCAGAACGCTCAAGTTCCTTCCCCCCCCCCAATTATTTGGGTATCTCACTATTTTGGTAATACTCCTTACCACATAGTTTACTGACTGGATTTGTGGCCTGAAACTATCCCTACTGCATTCAATAACCTTGTTATGGAAGTATAAATCTGGCAATGGGAAGCAAGAGTTGTTCCCATAATCATTTGATCATTTCTTTACTTTTTTTTTACCCACTCTAACTGAAGTTCGGATTAGGGATGGGTGAATCTATTATAGTGTTATCTTTATAGTTCATTTTCAGGCACCATGATAGTGGTGGTGGTGGTGGTGGTGGTGGTGGTGGTGGTGGTGGTGGTGATGATGATGATGTTGATGATGATGATGATGATGATGATGATGATGATATGATGAGATCATTAATCCCTCCTTCCCATAGTGAAAGTATGCATCCAATGGTCCCATGAGAGGGGAAATTACCAAATCTGAAGGATCAACATTTGGCTGTCTTTTCTTTGGGTAAGACCCAAAGGACTTCCTTGTTCTTACATAAATAAGGAATAATTGACAGATGTAATAAATGAGCTTTGCCATCATTTCATAGCCTACCAACATCCTTAATCATTTGGGATGGAACATCCCTTGGGAATGATGATATACCTTAAATAGCATTGTAATTCTAATTATTGATCGATAGTACTACTTCTCTTTGGAGAGAAGCACATAATTGGACAGAAGAGTAAGTAAAATTATAATAAAGTCAGAGTTTGAGAACATAGAAATTACTTTGTGTCAGATCAGGCTATTTTCTTACAGTCAGATGTTCAAAGTATGTGAGTTGCTAATTGTTTCAAGGGAGTGGTTGCCATTTAATTAGTGCAAAGCTAGTAAATTAATTCTTCTTGAAATCCATGGAAGTCTTAATTTGTTTCCAATCCATAATTTAAAGGCATCTATCTTTTTTCCTTCACTCCTTCTCAGCATCCAGCTTTAATGTTATTGCCAGAAAGACCATTACTTTAACTATTCTGATCTTTTGTTACTGAAATGTCCTTATCCTTCATTATCTTGGTTGTCTTTATGATTTCTTTGTCTCTATACTGCTTATCTATTCTTAAAACCAAAAAAGCAAAACTATCTGCCATCTTTCTTTATCTTCTACTGGAAGTTCACTAAATTTAATATTGATCTGGATTTCAATTTTTTACTTTCATAATGATCATCTTTTCTACATCTTCCTTATTTTCATCTGTCAGCCATCTCTGCCTCTCAAATCATTAATGTTTCAGCCTCCAATTTTGATTGCAGCTGTCACTGAATCTTGCCATTATAATAAAATAAGTTCTATATAAACTAAATAGATATGGGGGCATTGTGATTCTTTATGTCACTCCTTTCCATATACTGAACTACTCTATTTCTTCTAATATAGCTTTTATGGTAGCTTTATATTCAAAATGATTTACATATTCTAGTATGATTTACATAATCAAAGATCTTATAATTAGTGAAGCAAAAATATTTTTTTTTTTTGGTATACATTGTACATTTGATGTGTGTTATCTGATCCTATGTTCCCCTGCCTTTTCTGAAACCTGCCTATATGACAATTTTCTTTCCATGTATAGGTCGATTCTCCTCTGAAAAATATTGCTAGCTAAACTTTGCTTGAAAAAAACCAAAGGTGCTTTTTTCAAAAGGTAACTGGACCTTCAAGAAAGTCCAGCTGCTGTCAACCCTGAAGCTGACCAGGAGCTTCAGTGTTGCCACACTGGAACTGAGGGATAGGGAGGGGGGATTAGAGATAGCTGGGGTTGTGTAGTCAAAATAAAATACTTTCTCTTGGGAACCAAGGACGTTCTTACACCTGGCCGGAGGAAGGAGGAGTTATGTCACCAGACCAGCGGATGCTGCTTTGATTGGGCCATGTGACTGATTGTTTAGGGTTGAGGGGAAAACTTTTACTTTTAATTAGGTGAAAACCAAGGGGCCCTTGGTTTTCACCAGATATGTGCCAATATGATATTTCCAATAAAGCTATTCTTTGAGGAATCCACCTGCCTCAGAGTTTTTGCTTGCAATGGATCTATTACTTGGAACCCTGACAGCTGCTTTTTGAATAAGACATCTTTTGGACAACCATGACCTAGCTACTTGAGCATCTCTGTGGACATGTTGCTTGCATGAGAAATTTATAGAATAGTTCATTCTCCTGGATGTTTACATGCATTTCCTTCCATTAGTATAAGTAGATACACCAATCAAATTGTCTTGTTCCATATTTCTTGATCTACAAATATTACCTGCAAATTTCCCTGTGATGTCTCTGATCATCTTAAAAAGACATCTCCTTTTCTTGGTTTTGTTAATTTTCTCTATTTGTTAACATTCTAATTGAGATATCTTTTCTTATTATTTTTTGCTTAATACATCTTTCTTTTTAACCAAATAACCCAACTATCCTTTGGTATCATAATAATTTGCACTGTAGGCAGGGGTGGGTTCTAACTTATCTCGCTGCCGGTTCGCTTCCTCTCATGCCGTGTGGCCACGCCTCATGGGCACGTGCGCGCTTCGCGCATGCGTGCATGCACAGTGCAAAAAAAAAAAATTAAAAAAAAATGCCCCCCAAAAAGCCAAAAACAAGATGGCAACGCATGCGCAGTGCCGGAAACTCAGCTTCTGCGCATGCACAGAAAAAAAAAAACCCGGAAAAAAAATAAAAAAATTAAAAAAAAATCCCCAAAATTTTTTTTCCAAAAAAATTCAAAAAAAAGATGGCGGTGTCCACGGACCGGCACCAACTGAACCGGATCCATGGCATCATCGTGATGTCACCAGCGGGTCGCTACCGGTTCAGGCGAACCGGTTCGAACCGGGAGGAAACCACCTCTGACTGTAGGCCACTTAAACTTTTCCTTTAGAAAATTTGGGATATTTTTTTCTGCTTCAGTTTTTAGGATTTCTCTCAACTCATCCTAGCTCCTCAAGCTTTTTCATTATGCTTTATTTCCTGATGTTTTACATGACTCTTACATTTTGATTGTAGAATCTCCAAGTCATGTCTCACTGACATAACCTTCTCTTTAATTTGATTTTAATTTTAATCCACATATTTGACACAATAATTCATTGTTGATTCCACAATCTTTATTTGGAAATGTCTTGAATGACTCGGCTGTAATTCTAGATCTTCTGTTTCCTATTTTATAATCTGTTCAAATAGTATCCATCCACTGTTGCCTTTGTACTATATCTTGCTTGAGCCAGATGTTGGCAATAGCTAAATATTTCTCTTTACAAGACTGAATTATTTTCTCTTTTATATTATTGTGTTTACTGAGTCCAAATTTCTGAATGAGATTCTCTAATTTCTCCAACTTTTGCATTTCATTCACCTGTTAGTACTGTTACATCCTGTTTTGCTTTTGCTTTTAGGATCTCTTACAATGTGCCATTGAATTCTTCCTCCATGTTCTATACATGTTACAAACATTTGTATAACACTGATTTTCAATGGATAACTACTAATGTCAATAGATACATTCATTATTTATTCATGCAACAGCTGCCACTCCATTACTTCTTAATTAATTAATTATCACTGATTTGCATACATAGCTTTTGTATGATTAATACAGAAGTGCCACTGCCTTCTTCTCTTTATATTTTAGAGGACCTTCTAAGTAGGTTGGCTTCCCTCGCGCCTGCAGAGCTTCACCTGATGTCGTCCTTATTGTAGATTGCTTTTAGTTTCACCACTTCCCTTTTAATTTTACCAGCAAGGATGATTCTGCCAAGAAGTCATGCTCATAACAATGCCACACCCAAGTTGGAGCTACTGAGCCCTTCTACTTTGTCAAAGTGGTAATCCTTCTTGCCACCAAAGGTGAAGCATAAAGAACAGTGTTTCCCAACTTTGGAAACTTTAAGATTTGTGGACTTCAACTTCTGGAATTGCCCCACCAACCCACTGGCTAGGGACTTCTGGGAGTTGAAGTTCATATATCTTAAAGTTGATAAGGCTGAGAAAACTGATAAACATGATGGGGGAGGTAACTAAATGCAATTTTCCAGAAACAGCAGTCCTATTGAAATGACCAGCCATTGGCCAATGATTACTATTTGAATCAAATAGATTATAAAATAGGAACTGACAATGAATTTTGGTGTCACATATGTGGATTAAAATCAAATTAAAGAGAATACTGGTAGTTATGCCAGTGAGATATGACTTGGAGAACATACAGTTAAAACATAAAAATGGATTTATATATACGTGAGAATGCCTGTTCACTCTCTCAACATCATTGCCATTGCCACCCTGCCCCTATGTCACTTGCTAATGAGAAATCTCTTCTTGCCTATCAACTATACCATAGAATATATAACTAGTTTGAGTTGAGAATAATGCAAGATGTTTCTAATAAAGAAGGGCTATGCATTCGTTTGGTCACGGTAGAAAGAGAATTAACATGTTTGACATTCTTGAATGGTTCAGAAAGTTAATCCATCAGAAGCCACTTCTGCAATTACTACTGTGTTTTACTGTGTAGTGTCTCTTCTGGCACTCCAGCAGGGATCTTCCCCAGGAGTTTGTCTGAAATGATATAGGGTTTCCTGCTTGAGCAGAAGGTTGGACTAGAAGACCTCCAAGGTCCCTTCCAACTCTGTTATTCTGTTCTGTTAATAGCAGTTCAACTTGGGGATTCTGTTGCTTGAAGTATATGCACTCTTATAACTTACACAATCTGCTGTTATGTGCATGCTTTCTCCACTGCTTATATTATATCCTCTTTTAATATTGTGTATTGCATTCACATCCATCACGCAGCTATCTATATTCTACCTTTGCAGGCAACTATGGGTACAATAAAGTGCACAGTGGTGCCAAAGATGCTGGGTTTGGCATACTGTGTTGACTATTTGGCTTTTCAGGGAGGAGCCTCTGGGTGCTTTCAGAGAATGACTGCTCATATATTATGTTGGTTTCTCTCTATTGATCTGCCTTGTTCTGTGGGAAGGCATCCAGTAGCACATTGTCCCTCCTCCTCTCTGCCTTTCCTCTGACAGAATCTAGATCTGCTTTGCTTTGCCCCACCTCCTTTTCATCCTCCGGCATGCCTGAAGTTAAATGAGCAGAGAACCCAGTAGCTACAGAGGAATCACAGAAACAAGTTGGTGTCAGTGGCCAGCAGCCCATCTTTTCCTTTCCGTTTTCTTTTTAAAAAGGCATTCCTGGGGTTTAGGAATTAAACAATCTGAATGAAGCTGGTTGTTTTTTCAGCCAGCCTGCCAGAATGGGCCAGTGCTGCTGCAAGATTTATTACTGCCTCCAGTGCCTGGACAAAACGGTACTTTCCATCTTTTACATCTTCTTTTCCTGACTTAATTCAAACAACAGACTGCTAGCCTGTTATCTCTGATTCTTCCTCTAGCTACGGTAGGTAAGGTTGCCTTGTGAGCTCTGATTGACTAGAAGGGAGGTGGAGGCAGTGGGAAGGATCGGGAATGGGGGTGTTAATCCCTGCCTTAATGTGCTGACTTCTCATTTGCTGCGAAGCAAACAAAAACCGTCCGATTCACCCTCACACTGCAGTGTCTTGCCTGCATCAGTTGTTCTACTCTGCAGTCTGAAATTTTGTGGTCGTGGATTTTTGGGGGGAGAGTCATAGCAAACCGGTGACACAATGAACAGAGAACTGACTTGATTTGTTGTTTTAATTTGCATCAGTGGAGGCTACCTGTGGAATGCAGATTTAAAGATGATGCTGCCGTGTCGCTCCACATGTAGGTGTCTTGTGTCCTTTTACTTCTCTGTCTGTCTGTCTCTCTTTATTTGACTTGCATGAGAATTACATCCTTTCTCCTTGGTAATCTCTGTTTTCCCATTGTATTTGCTTGTCACCTAATTTTTAACAAAGATTCTGGAGCTGCATTGTTATTGGATAAAAGGAATATGGGTGGGGTGGAATTGTGCATGTCAAAGTGAAATGTATTTTAAATGTCAGTTTAGAGTTTGGTAGCTGTAAAATAAGGTATTGACAAAAAAAAAAAAGCTTGTTCCTAATGCACAATGGGTGATTATTTGCCTCTGGAACTTAGGCATCAACTTTTAATTGGCTTACCATAAAATATCTTGGCAGAAATGTTCAATAAATTATATTACCAATTGGAATCATCTTGATACCTATTAAAGTACAAATTGGAGCATCTTCTTGGTGGTCTTGATATTAAAGTATAGCTTGAGATGTAGTGCTGTTTATGTTAAGAAAATGGTTTAATGTAGAACTCATCAAACTGTGGACTTTAGGGGAAACGTCTGGTGATAATCTGGTCTTGTAAAGTTTAATTGAAGGTATTATGAGAAGGGAGGTGCCTGTCTTCCTTCTATTGAAGTAGCAGTATTTCAAATGCTTTATTGGAAAGATAAATGGCAGATTTTGAAACTCAATAACATTAAAAGCTGTTGATTGCTTCCCAGAAAGGACAGATGAAATATTTATTGAAAGAAGAATAAGAACAGAGATGTCTTCCACTCCCAAGTTAAACTCTTACATTTGGAGTAAGAGCAACAGTGACTAAGCACCATGTCCACACCCACCAAATGTGACTAGGCTTTGTCCAAGATAGTGAGAAAGACAGAAAAACAGTCTTGGTGCCATAACAAAGAAAGTTGCATTTGCGTTAGGAAAACTTGAGTTCAGCCATGTATTCTGTGGGAGAACACATCAGCTGTTACATGTGCATATTAATGACAATAGAGATGTTGTGGTGAGAGGAGGAGTAATTATTGTGAAGTACTGCTAAATGCCTGAAAATTAATATTGATAAATGTAGAGAATTTAAAATTGCAGGAGGAAGAAGTACTTTAAAGTATATTCCATGTAAGGTTCTCATGTAAGCACAGGGCACCAGAGTTAAGGGTGTATCCAGCTGTATTCAGATGAATGAAAGTGTAATTTAAATAAATTCATTTCAATAAAGCAATCTCATTCACTATATAGAGCACACTGTCTCATCAGGCCTCTTACAAGATACTACAACAAACAGAAACAGCTACAAATATATGGCATAGAACAAAGAACTTTATAGAACAAAGAACAAATATAACTTCAGGGTTGTTGACATTGTTATTATTTAAATGATAATTACACAGTGCTAGGTATCTATTTGCAGAAATGAGGGCCAAAATTGGGAGCCACTTCTGAGAAAGCTTTACGGTAGTATCTACCATCTTAAGGGCTTCTAGTGTGGTTTGAATTTTTTTGGGAAGATTCCAGAGATAAGTTGAGGGGCCTTCTGCATTGGTAAACTGAATTCATTCTTATTAAGATCTTTATGAATAGGAAATATGTTTGTTCCAGATAGCTCACTCTCTGTTTTGGATGTGTCCAATTAGATGCAACCAAGTGGACAAATAAATCATAATAAAGACTGCCAGCTTCAGTAGCTTGTCCCCAACATAGTGCTACTGTCCTTGGTGATATCAATGGGCATCTCTTCCATGATTTGTCTGATCTTTTTATGAAGGCTTTAAATTAGTCGCTACAACTTGAAATTTCAAACAAACTGAGTCCAGCAGCAGAAATAGAAATCTGGTTGAATACAGGGCTAACATTAGTACCATGTCAGGGCCATTTATCAAATCTGCCCTAAAGTTGAGCAGCTATGCATTTCACTTATTATTGGTACCTAACTATAGGATTCTTGTAACTTCTTGTAATGATGATGTTCTTTATTAATAGGTAAGAAAACAAAGGTAGCACTGTAGGAAGGGACACAGACAACGGGCGTTTTGCTGAAAAATATCTATAACCTCTTTTGTTTTGACAGATTGATACATTGAAATTGCAAGATAAGCTTCATTTTATCATGCTTTTATCAGCCTGACCTTGAGTGTTAAAAATGAATATTTTAAAACTAATTCATTTGCATCGAAAGACCATCATAACAAATCCATAAATGCAAGAGACTTAGGGGTTCTAAGTCTTAGAACAAAAATATTTCCCATGGAATTAATAAAATGTAAATGGAAGTTAGCTTTTATGGGGGGGACTTTAAGATAGTTGCTTTAACTATTTCAGTCCTTTGCAAATTTTCTAACATCTGTCAGGATTAGATTAACAGGAGTAGACATCATTTCTCTATTTTTAATTAGCAATCAAATCTCCAAGGTGCTGATGTCGTTTACTGGGATGCTTTTGAGAATGAAGCTGAGGTACAGTTTGTTTTATTTCATATCAGCATAATAGTTTATTATGTCACCAGCTACCTTTGCAGTCCATGTTTGCAAGATAATGAAATATGTCATTTGTAAAGATTTTTATTCCAACATATCCTAAGCATGCTTAGAATACATGCCTATCTACTTTGTCAGGGGGGGGGAAGGGGTCAAGGTCAAATTTCTCATCTCATTCATCATCAAATGTGATTTGTCAAAATGCATTATAATAATGGGAGAACATGAGTTGTGGCAAAAAAATTAAAAAACAACACAGGCCTACCAATGACCGTGAAGAGTTTTTAAAATACGCCTATAGAATTAAAGTGCCAGATATTTTGATAATGTTTTCCAACATTTCATTCAACATTTTACATAGTTTGTAATTTTCCACCGTTTAACATAACTGAATGGATCTAATATTATGATGTACGTAGGGAGGAAAATGTTTCCCTAGTATTTTGTTATATTCTGCATAGTTTTATTTGCCTTCATAATGAACCAATGTTTTAATTTAGCAATCAGTCTACTTGAGCTATCCATTTCTGTGAAATCCAGATGGAAATAAAGACATTGTTTCTCTCTGCTTCTCTCTTTTTCACAGACATAGCTAGCCTCTCCTTTAAAATGTTATTGCTAAAATATCTAAGGCACTTGCAACAATTTTGAATGTGGCCCAAGAATTTGGCAGCATCACCACATTGTTGTAAGAATCAGCTTTGGAAAGGAGGAATATATATTAAAAAAATCAGAGATGTTGGTCCAGTCCTGATATAATTAGAGAGTTTGAGTTCAAACATTTTTTTTCACGACCCTATTCAACAATAGTAGCTGTAGTAGCTCCTGCCCTGCACAGTTAAGCATAACTCATAATTTGCTTTGTTTGGTGATCTGTAAAAGAAGCTAATATTATAAGGAATGCTAAAATAGTCTAAGAGTCTTTGGCTCTAATACAGGATAATATCATTGAACCAGAAATCCTAGGTAAGCAATATGTAGCTCGACCATGTGACTCTCAGGATGAACTACGATAATCTTTTGGCTGAGCTAATGCACTTCAAACTTCATCTTTGAGTTAGGCTAAAATTCTATTTTAAAAAGTGAACATGATTAGTGATTGAGAATTATGGTAGATATAGTCCAAAAGAACTGGAATGCACCGGGTTGGAAGAGACAGAATTAATGTATCCTTTGTTTTCTTTTATTTGTATCAGTGGTGTATTCACCTTCCACAGCAAAAACAACCAAAAGCTTAAAGCTTAGCACATTTATTTTGCTTAGTTTTTGATCCACAAAACTATGAAAATAACTTGGTTAGTTTAAAATTTCCATAAGACTGTTGTCTTTTGTGTTTACTGCTTAGTAATGCTGCCAAGGAAGATGAAATTGTAGTCAAGGACAACTGTAGGATATCAAATTAGGGAGGGATGAACTATTTGTGCCATTTGGATCTTTGTAGTGTTTGTTTAGAAAACAAATCTTATTATGGGAACTTTGGATCATCTAAAATGGATACAGCCAATTTAATAAGCCTCAAACTTCGCCCACCTCTAAATGTTTTCTTCTTTTCCTAAAGCAATTACATTCATTTCTGGATCAAAATTGGTACAACATTGCATCTCTTTGATTAAATGGATGCGGAATCCTTCCTGGCCACAGGCCACAATCAGGTTCCTGATGTCAGCTTCATACATTGTATTTCTAGTTCGGCAGCCAAAATTACATCATGATATCAGTAGTGACTGGAGCAGAAGTGACATTTCAATTTTCAGAGATTCAGGCAAAGCTTTATTACTCATCAGTACAGTAACTATGATTCCCACTTTTTTAAAACTATGCTTCTTCTGGAGATACCTTGAAAAGGTATTTTTGTACAGCTATTAAATTCCTATTTAACATTTCCTGATCTATTTTTTTTAACCATGATGTTCCTGCTCATGTGTGTACTTTTCTTAATCTCTACAAGGCGTACAATATTAGTACCCAAGACAGTTATTCCTGTTCTGTTGCAAAGTTAATGGTATTTAATGTACTGGATCCTATTCTCTTCTTTGGAGAGCTATCCTTTGTTGAGTCTTGAATAGGTTTCCATTTGAGTGTTTTTTTGCATACTTCATAAACTGAAGTGCTGCAGAGCATACCCTTCTACTCTTAGAACCTACTTAGAATGGGTCTTATTTTTTTCATACATGTCCAATCATATCCAGAACTTATATAACATATAACAGAAATATACTGTATATATTTAAAAAACACCAGAGACTGAAAACACCAGTTGCTAGAAGCTCAAAATACTAGAGCAGTCACTTAAGACTTAAGATGTAGATGGATCAATCTCAGCACATGCTAAATTGACTATAGGAAAGCCTATGATTCAATGCCATACCATTGAGTTAACAGGACATTAAGGACCTTCTTCAAGAACTCAATAGGACTGTAGAAGACAATACTGGAAGTCAACTAAAAACAGCTCACACAAGTGGCATATAAAATGTGGCATATATCAACTGATTTACTATCTCCACTGCTGCATAGGCTTGAACCCCCTCAGCCAGATAATCACAATGACTGGCTCTGGATACAAGCTCAGTGGCAGAACTGCCATCAGTCACCTTCTCTACATGGATGACATTAAGCTGTATATACTAAGAGTGAACAAGACTTCAAATTGCTGATACACCTGACATGGATCTACAGTAAGGACATTGAGATGATATTTGGACTGGATGGTAGTCAAGAGATGGAAAGTAATTAAAATTGAAGGAGTGGAACCACCAGTGGGCCATCTAGCAGACATACAGACCAGTTACAAGTACTTTGGTATTACACAGTCACATGAGAACAATGAGGAGGAGGCAATTAAGCAGCACCATCCAAGTACCACCAAAGGGCCTTGAAGAGCCAGCTCAAGGGGAAGAATCCACACCATCAACATATATTCCTGCCAATCATCAGAAACCCTACCGGTATAGTGAGTTGGCCAAAGAAGGACATGGAAGTTGCCAATGTGAAGAACTGGAAGCTCTTCACCACGTACAGACATTTCCAGTCCAAGTCCAATACCCAGAGACTGTACACCAATCAAAAAGAGAGCAGGTGGGGTCTGGTGTGCATCAAAGCCACTGTCCTGGACAAAATCCAGAGCATCCAGGGATATATCAATAAGATGACATCCAAGAATGAGCTACTGAGAGAATGCTTCAGGCAGCAGCAGACATGGGAGGAAGATCAAACAGAAGAAGTGCCATGGCAAAACAAGACCCCCTGTATTGGATATACCATCAGCAGATATTGGCTGATATTGAAATGAGTCTTTACAGATTGTCTAAATGCTGAAAAAATGGGGGGGGGGCAATTTTTGAGGAGTGCATTCCACAAACCTGGGTCCTCTCCTCCATTCCTGAGAGATGGGTTTCTGACAGTGGAGCACCTTCAAAAAATATTTTTCCTGTAGATCTGAGCAGCTGGACATGACCATAATGGGAGAGGAATTCCATTAGTCAGGTCTTAAAGCCATTTGGGTTTTAAAGTCAGTGCCAACACCTCATTTATTTATCACTGTGAGCAACACATATCACCCTGATTCAGTAAAAAACTCAGTAGAAGTGTCATTATGGGAGCTGTAGTGGCACAGTGGTTAGAGTGCAGTACCTGCAGGCTACTTCTGCTGACTGCCGGCTGCCTGCAATTTAGCAGTTAGAATCTCACCAGGCTCAAGGTTAACTCATGCTTCCATTCTTCCGAGGTCGGTAAAATGAGGATCCAGATTGTTGGGGTCAATATGCTGGACTCTGTAAACCGCTTAGAGAGAGCTGTAAAGCACTGTGAAGCGGTATATAAGTCTAAGTGCTATTGCTATTATGATCCCTCAAAGTATCATTAGGATGCTTACTATCATTTCTTTATTCTTGTTTTTCCCATATTTTATTTGAGCATTCTTTCAATATTTGGCTTTTTACAATTTACAGTTAAGTCACCTTTATCCTATTTCTTTTCATTATCTGAAAATTTAAAATAAAAGATGCACGTGATTAGAATACTCACTGTTTTTCTGTATATCAGTTGCGTTCCGATACAGGTGTGTTTCAAACAATAAAACAATGAGGTTATTTTTTTTTATTCCTCTTTTGATCTTTATTAAGAGATGTAACTCATTCTATTTCAATATAGCAATAGCACTTAGACTTATATACCGCTTTACAGTGCTTTACAGGCCTCTCTAAGCGGTTCACAGAGTCAGCAGAATATCTTGTATAGTATAGTATAAATACTTTATTTATTTGGGAAAATGAGTAAAAAATTTTTGCATTCAAATCTTCTGTTATTTGTCTTTTCTTATATTATCTTTTATTTTGCCACTGGGATAATTTTTTGTGGTTTAAGGTTGGAAGAAGGAAAGTATTGGGTTACTTAGAGATGTATCCTAACTAGTACTTCCATTGGTGAAAGTAAATTAAATTTTAAATTTTAAATCCAGTGAAGTCATCGTATTTACAAAAGGGCTAAATGCAAAGGTTTATCTAAGCATTGTCATTTAAGCAATAATCTAGATCTTTTAGCATTTATTCCTCTCAAGCAAAATATCAACCAAAGGTGAGAATTCATAAATCCTCCAGAGAATCTAGAAAGATATAAACTTCTGATTACCATCCCCAAAACAGAATTGAATACAGTATTTTGGAGATGTGATATGCACTGAGACATATCAACTGTTTCAGTTAATTATACAGTGAAACTTTGATTTGGCAAACCTTGATACAAGCACCTTTGGTTGAAACATGGGAAACACACTCTCTCCCAATTAGTCCTAAAATTAAGTTTGCCATGTACAAGGAAATATTAAAGGAAATGTAGCACTGTTAGTCATTGATGAATATCTACATATAGATTTGGAAAAAAAAATCATTGTTTCATACAGTAACATCAAGAATGTGTTGCCTCAGTAGGTGGTAGAAGTAAAAGAAGAGTATTTGATGTTAGAGGTAAGATATAACTTTATTGGGATAAGCACTGTATAGGAATGGAATTTACTACCTAAATTAAATAGCAGTGTTATACAGGTAATCCTTGACTTACGACCACAATTGAGCCCAAAATTTCAGTTGCTAAGTGAAACATTTGTTGTGAGTTTTGTGACCTTTCTTGCCACAGTTGTTAAGTGAACCACTGCAGTTGTTAATTTGCTTGTCAGAAGATCGCAAAAGGGGATCACATGACCCTGGGACACTGCAACCGTCATAAATATGAACCAGTTGCCAAGCGTCTTAATTTTGATCACGTGACCACGGGGTTGCTGCAACAGCCATAAGCGTGGGAAAATGGTCATAAGTCCCCTTTTTCAGCCTTGTTGTAACTTCATACAGACACTAAACAAAATGTTATAAGTCGAGGACTATCAGTAATACATCTCTAGTTAAGATACATCTCTAAGTAACCCAGACACAAAAGGATGGCTGGTCATATTTTGTTCCTCCATAAAATATAATAATTTATATTGGTATATTGGTTATGGTGCTAAACTGGCAGCAGGTTCTAATCTATTCTCAGCCAAAGACATCGGTGTTCTCAGATGATTACCTGGAAAGCTATATTGCTTGCTTTTCAACCACATTCTGCACAAATAATATTTAAATAAATATAAAAAACCCTGGTGACTTTGGACCACTCCCTCGCTCTCAGCCCTACCGACTCACTGAGTTATTGTAGGTAACAAAGGGAGAAGGAAACACTCGGCATGCCATCTTCAGCTCATATATGTAACAAACTATAAATGCAGACACATCTTTGTGAATATAATATAACTATTGAGACTTAATCAGTTTATTCAATTGAATGTAGACAGCAAATTAATGGAAGTACTTCGTGGGAATAAATGAACTGATTGCCTGTTTTCGATTGTTTTAAACAGAATGAGAGTGCCTTTGTGAAAGAAAAGGAGATCTCAGCTGAGCTTGCAAATGTCAAGGATGAAGTTGGTAAGTAGATGCTAAACAAACACGTTAAATATATTATTTTCTGGTTACAGGTTTTTTTTTTTAAACAACAACAACAACAGGATTCTTATTTCTTGTTCTGTGAGATGACATGATCTGAATATATCAAGGCAGGTTTTTATGGTTGTCAGGGGATAATAATTTATTGTTAGTGGTTGCAAAGACAGGTTCATAACCATGCACAGCAGAACTTATCATGCATTAACTTTAGTGTTCTCAGATGATTACCTGGAAAGCTATATTGCTTGCTTTTCAACCACATACTGCATAAATAATAGTTAAATAAATATAAAAACCCAGACTAAAGCATTTACCAGTTGTGTAGCATATCGACATAATTAGTCAGCAATCAATAACTAAAATCAAACTCTATCACTAATGCAGTGGGAGCTGTAGCTAATATGATCACCCCACCCTCACTTTTTTTAAATAACAGGAACAACAATAGATACTCTGATTTGAAGTAGTTGTTGCCATCTTTACTACCATTCAATTTAACGTATTTAGGAGTCAAGGGGAATCCTGAGGTAAAAATGATTGATGATAGAGCTGCATTGCTTAGTCTGCTTCATAAGCTTACAAATAAGAGACAGAAAGCAGCAGAAGTATTATGAGCAACAGTGCTCATGTTAGCAGAGCAATAGCACCACTATTTTAATTTTCTGGGCAAGAAAACTATCATGGTGAGGCTAGAAGGAGAAAGTAATTTTAAATCAAGCTCCAGGACTTAATAATTTTCAATGAGATATTAAATGTAGGAGAAAAATACCTATATGTAAAGGATTACAGTTTTGCTGAAAGTACTATTCATCTTTGTAGCTGCCCGTATTCCTGATTTGCAATTACGGTGCACAAACATAAGTGTAGAACCCAGTCCTGTGCACCAAACTAAAAATTCATAACATTGGGAACAAATGCAAAAAAGATTTTTTTAAAAGGGCAGTAATCAAGAGACTGGAAACCTGTTCTTATGAAACTGTCTAAGATATGTTGGCCAAAAGAAATGGCTATTGATAACACTAAATGACCAGGCTCAAATGATCCCTCTTTGGACACATTACACAAAGATCCAGTTCTCTGGAAAAGGCCTAATGCTGGGAAAGTTGGAAGGAAAGAGAAGAAGAGAATGACCAGCAGTAAAGTGGATGGACCCAGTTACTGTGCTAATGAAGGCATCATTGAAAGATCTGAAAGACCATGTTAAGGATACATCATCATGGAGAAAATTTATCTGTGGAGTCATTTGGAATTGAAAATGTCTTGATGACAACGTAACCAAGGGGAGTTACCAGACCTATGAAATACAGAGTATATGGTAGCAAGTTCTAATTTATTCTCAGTCAAAGAAGCTTCCTGAATGACTTTGGGCCAGTCTCTTTCTCTTAGCCCAACCTATCTCACAGAGTTAACAATGCAAGGAGGAAGCACTATGTATGCCATTGTCAGCTCCTGAATATAACAAACTATTGTCCCAGAGTACAGGCATGAAATAATAAGATACACAGAGGCAGCTTCTGGTAGAATGTTGGGAAAAGTGACTATTAAAAAAACGTATATGGTAAGGACAATTTGGCAATGAGATCAGTTATCAAGGGTGCTGGTGAATTTATCTCCACTGGTTTTGTTCGGTCAGAGGCTAAATAGGCATTTGTCAGGGATGCTTTAGTTTGGGTTTCTGCACTTGGTAGATAGTGGTCTAAAGGCTCTGTCTAGTTCTTTTCTTCTCTCTCATATATCTTTGCCCCTTTTTGCTGCGAAAATCAACTCCTTATGCTTACATAGTCTGTAAGTCCCCAATCAACTTGATCACCAGTCCTACAATTAAAAGAGGAGAATCAATATGAAGTGGCTGCTCCAACATATATGACTTCTGTGAAACACTATGCTGTATACTATATATTCAGTTGTATCTGAGAAACATATTTTGAGTTAGAAAAGTAAGCATGAGTGAACAAGTATTGATTTCCCAAACTGAAAAAATACTATTTTCAAGGATTTGTCAATGGGAAACTTTTGGGGATCTAGAGATCTGAATGCTAAAACAAAATATTATCATGCATGCACATCAGAGGTTGGATTCACATAATTTACCTGCCGGTTCGCCCAGCACCGAAAATGTGAGCGCATGCACGCTCTCTCGCTTCACTCACATGCGCGCAGCCTTCTGTGCATGCGCTTTGCTCGCACGCGTGGCTTGCACGCATGCGCGTGGCTTGAAAATGTGGCTAAATAGGACGGCATAGCTCCGGGGCGGGCAGGTCGCTACAACCGGTTCGCTCGAACCAGTCCGAACCGGCTGAATACCACCTCTGCATAAACACTCTGGCGGGGATGTGGGTCCACCCACAGGTCGCTACTACCAGTTCACCCAAACTGGTCCAAACCGGCTGAATACCACCTCTGATGCACATGTGTTCTTGTCTCCTTTTGGATGCAGAATATAAAATACATAAATCAGTAAATCCTGAGGTTTTGTTTTGGCCAAAATCCATGAAAGCAATGGTTGTACCTTTGCCATTCAGCTACTGCTTCAACTTACAATCTTACAGGCCTTGTAACCCAGAAATGCATAACATTATTTGTCTTAACTATTGCACTGTTCTATCCAGTACAGACGTGAGTGATATAATTCTTTTGACATTTCACTTTTCTTCCCATTATAAACAATACTGCATTTGGAGTGATCTTTGCCAGTAGGTCAAATGCTCAGGGAAATCACATCAGCTCAATGCTAAGAAAACATTTGAGGGCAAGTGCTGTGATTTAACTTCCAACCATCTATCAAACCAGTAAATGTCATTTTCCATGGAACTTACATGTAGCCTGTAGGTCACAGAGGAATTGGCCAAGGAAACAAAATTATATCTTGGCACTCCCTTAGTAGGATGTAGTCTGTGTTTTCTTATGGGGATAGCTGTACCTAGTCATAGGTGGGGTTTCCTGCAGAAGTTTTGGCATGAAGAGTAGATATGTGATTTAAAAGTTGTAGACTTGTTCTTGGCTGAGATTATAACTCACCCTGTTACATAATCTCGTGAGTAATGGTTAGGTAAAGCTTCATTGTGGCATTTGACCAACATATTTACACATACATATATATGATCAGATACATACACATAAAATTCAAACAAGTTTAAAAGCTTCATTTTTCTTTGCAACAAAAACATCACACTGCAAAAAAGTTTTCATTTGTACAGATGTGTTTCAGAACCTGCAAATATCTCAAAACTTTTTGTTGCCATCCCTAAAAGCCCAATATCAACATGCCAGATATATAATGTAGCAGAAATCTATAGAAATGTTTTGCAGACACTTATCCTGCTCATTCCTCCATATTTTTTTTAACTGCGACATGAATTTTGTAGTGCCAAAGGCTTCTAAGCAAAGTTCTGGTTCATAACTACTGCCACAGCCAGCAACTCTCTGTTTTTCCAAGTTGTTTTCTTTTTATACACTGAGTTCCTGAAGCCTGCAGCTTCTCCTTCCTGTGGGTGGATGGAAATTTTGGTCTGGTTAAGGAGTTGTTAGAAGAATTTGATACCTATTAATACTTTTACGAGTTCAAAGACTAGCTAAGATGTCCCAATAGTTACTACTGAATCTGATTCTCGAATATAAGATTTCTGTAAGTGAAGCTATCCATTTGAGTGCCTTGAGATAATGCTAAGATTTGACAGAGCAGTATTGCTGACCATGGTTATATTTTAGTGCTGAAAGATGGAAGCTGATGGCTTATCATGAGGAAGGGAATGAAGTATACAGTAGGAAGGAAGGAAGGACACATCTTTCTTTACAACATTAAAGTTTTCTTTGGAAATCTGATATAGAGCAGAATTTTTGAATTTTTTTTATTTTTTATTTTCCTTCTGAGCATGCGCAGAAGCCGACTTCCGGCACTGTGCATGTGGTCGCCATCTTTTTTTCGGCCTTTTTTTATTATTATTATTTTGGGATTTTTTGCTACTGCGCATGCGCGGGAGGGAGCGAACCGGCAGCGAGGTAAGTTGGAACCCACCCCTGGTGTAATGGTGTATAAACTGACAGGGTTTGCTATGGCAAATGCTGTTGCCGAGAAATAACACCAAGTTTTCTAGTGTGTATATAATCTTTCTATATAGCTTCATCCCTATCATAAGTATTGTATTTTAAAGAACAGTGTCTCAAAATCTACATTTTTCTGCCTGCTTTTTATTGGGTTTTAGGTTAATGTACACATTGCATGATTCGGCAGGTATTCTTCTATTGGTGCAACCTATACTATGCCAGTCTCATTAAACAGATGTTTGAATGGCAAGTTTCAATTTAAAGCTTGAATGGGTTTCAATTATATTGGATTCCCAGTTCTGACTTTGAATGTATTTTTGTTTGATTGTTGATAGTTTTTATGCCACAATGACAGGTTAAAAAAAAAAAACACTAAAAGGTCACAGAACAAAATGACAGAATTATTTAAAGCAGTTAAGAAAACTCGCGAAGAAATAAACAAGCAAACAAACAGAAATTGTCAGATTAAAGATTGTGTGATCTTGTGGTTATAGTGAGAAGCCTTAAGTTAAAATTCCAACACAATTATAAAGTATATTGGGAGATCTTGGACTATTTCCTGGACTGATTAAAATATATCATTAAGTTCAGCATCATGTGAATGAGATGCAAGCAAGCTTGAGACTCAAGTGTTCCCCTTTTCTTTCCTAGCATGGTCATTGTTAGCTGTGAACAAGTCAGGATAATAAACCATGATTTCAGCCTAATCCTCCTAAAACAAGTCAGAATTTCCTACCTCTGGATTTAATAGGAAGGCTTGGTTATTTGAACATCCAAAGAAAATGTTGCTGTTAGTTGCGAAGTCGTGTTCGACCCATCGTGACCCCATGGCAGGGATGAAATTCAGCAGGTTCTGACAGGTTCTGGAGAACTGGTAGTGGAAATTTTGAGTAGTTCAGAGAACCGGCAAATACCACCTCTGGCTGGCCCCAGAGTGGGGTGGGAATGGAGATTTTGCAATATCCTTCCCCCAGGAGTGGGGAGGGAATGGGGATTTTGCAGTATCCTTCCCCTGGAGTGGGGTGGGAATGGAGATTTTGCATTATCCTTCCCCTGCCACGCCCACCAAGCCACGCCCACAGAACCCGTAGGGAAAAATTTTGAATTTCACCCCTGCCCCATGGATTAGGGCAGGTAACATGAGAAGTTTGGTGGGGAGGGGGGTTATATTAAAATTCCATTATTCTGCAATCGCCTTGCAGTCCAAGGGACTCGCAGGAGTCTTCTCCAGCACCATAGTTCAAAGGCCTCAATTCTTTGGCGCTCAGCCTTCCTTATGGTCCAACTTTCACAGCCATACATTGCAACTGGGAAAACCATAGCCTTGACTATACACACTTTTGTTGGCAGGGTGATGTCTCTGCTTTTTAGTATGCTGTCTAGATTTGTCATAGCTTTCCTCCCCAGGAGCAAGCGTCTTTTAATTTCTTGGCTGCAGTCCCCATCTGCGGTGATCTTGGAGCCCAGGAAAATAAAATCTGTCACTACCTCCATTCCTTCCCCATCTATTTGCCAGGAATTGAGAGGGCCAGATACCATGATCTTAGTTTTCTTAATGTTGAGTTTCAAGCCAACTTTTGCACTCTCCTTCTTCACCCGCATCAAGAGGCTCTTTAGTTTCTCTTCACTTTCTGCAATTAGAGTGGTATCATCTGCATATCTGAGGTTGTTGATATTTCTCCCGGCAATCCAATCCAAAGAAAATACATATACACAAATACATGCCACCATTTTCACTTCCATCCAAATCTATCAGAAAGAACTCTGAATGCATTCACAGTCATTTTCACTGGTACTGATCTTGAAATTTGGGGAACAAGAAGCAAAGATTTGCTGAAAGGAGAAGAAAAACAGTGCCCTACCCAGTTGCCACAAGTTCTAGAATAAAAAACAAAGTCCTCATTTGCATTCCATAGAAGATGAAAATTATTCACCTATCTCCTTGTTTCATGTTTTGAGTGATTACTTGGTTTTATGAAAAACTATCTATGGGTGATTGAACATAAAATCATCAAGCCATTATTCCCCCAAAGGATTTATTAGAGCAATCAAATCCAGAAGCTTTGATGCAGGGTGAAGCAGGAGATCTAACTAATGGTGAAACTTATATCCTTACAAGCTCCAACGAGTAACAGTGTTTCAGAACATTTTGAGGGGAAAGTGCTAGCTTCTCTTCATTTTTAGCTAACTCAGAGCAGAGCCAGAATAACAGAGTTGGATCTGGGACCATGGAGATCTTCTAGTCCAACCTCCTCCTACTCGGGCACGAAATCCTTGACCGTACCATAAATAAATCAGTTTTAGTTTTAACATGGATTATAATGTCGTATCTAATAAGAACGCTGATGATAGCAGTCAGAAATTGAATGCTAATGCATACATACTGTATGGGGTGCACAATGGCCTTATTTGATTCTTTCCATTCCTGCTCTTGGTGCAAAAAAGCCCACTGATCAGCTTTTTCCAGAGTTATCTTTTCCTAATCAATGTCTATGGAGATTCTCAATCATCCAGATCATGGTTGTCCCAAAGGTGCTTTTTCCAAAAGGCAACTGGACTTCCTTGGGGTTTTTCCCCCCTTTGAAAACATTTAGCTTCTCATCCAAGAAGCGTTTTCAGTTTACTTTCCTAATCAATGCTCATACTGACCTTTATCTAGGAACTTCTGAAAGTCATTTCTCTTGCTTTACACAAAAGAACCAGGGCAGGATTCTTTATGATGTCTTCTCTATCTGCCTATCTGCTTTTGTCGTTTTGTTGGTGACATAATCCAAGCTATCTGATCCACTCTTTCCATTGACTTGCATATTTTCCATTACTGCCAAAGTGTATATCATTGAATTTTGAATCATTGAATCTACCACCAGACTCGCTCTATTGATTCCAAGGCCATCCCGCAGTTGCCTTGGAAAGTCTGTCTGTCTTTAACACATGCGGAACAATATCCGTTTCTTTCTGAGATACTGCACTGGATGATGGTCTTCAATCAATATTGAATTTTCATGATAATAATTATTTCCTGAAGTGATCTTCTGTTTGAAAGTTCTTCACCGTTGCCATCTGACTTCTTCTCCACCAAGAAGTCTTGTTTGCATCTGTAAGTGGTCCTCATTTAGCAACCACAATTGGGACCGACAAATTGGTCATTGAGTAAAATGGTCACTAAGTAAAACCTGTATTAACTTGCTGGAGGTCTGTTTTCACAGCTCAGCAATGTCCTACTCTCTCCACTTTTTCTTTAAAAAAATTTTTTTTAGTAAAGGATTTTATAGAATAAGAAAAGCAAACATTCAGATTTAAAATGAAGAAAAAGAATAATAAAAAATACAGAACAAATGAATAAGCAGAAAAGGCAAATCTCCCACATTTTCATTGCATGGAAAAGTGTTCAGGTACAGTACATTCTGTCTTGCTAGTTGATAGGATAGTAAGTCTGATAATTGCCTCTTCGATATCCAATTGTGCATGAAGTAATATTGAGAATATTGTTGAAAAAATGATAGCTCTAAATCAGAGGTCTTCAAACTTGGCAACTTTAAGACTTGTGGACTTCAACTCCCAGAATTCTCCAGCCAGCTATGCTGGCTGGAGAATTCTGGGAGCTGAAGTCCACAAGTCTTAAAGTTGCCAAGTTTGGGGACCCCTGCTCTAAATTATGCTACTTACTAAAAGGGTTACAGTTTCAATGTTAATGAATTTGTCACAGCAATATCTAAAATTGCTGCAGGTCAGATATTCACTCAATATTAGAAAAAGTGTTTGATATTCAGTACATAAAGTGAAAATAAGATTTTAAAGATATTGTGTCCATAGATTAGAGGCAGGGTTGGTGGTTTCGGCAACGCTCAGTATGTAGAAGTGTCCGAAAGCAACTTTAGCTGAAGGAATTGATGTGATTGACAAATGAATCTTGGTCTCTATAAATATATTAACAGATGTGCTTCACAACCATTTAGAAAGCAAACTGAGCCTCCCACCCATCAGTTGACTATGTCACTGGATCAGTAGTGGATTCGAAACCCCATCGCTACCGGTTCGCGCGTGAGCGCACGCGCCGCTTCTGCACATGCGCATAAGCATCCCGGGCGGGTGGGCGGAGCCTCCCACCACACCGCTACCAATTCGCAGAACCGAGCCGAACCGGGAGCAACCCACCACTGCACTGGATGCTCTTCATTGAGGCAGGACTGATTTATTCCATGATAATTAGCGCAATCCATTTCGGCACATTTTCACTATTTTGCTGAATGGAATCTCCTGCATCTTTATTGTTCAAAGGAGTCAGTTCAGTCCTGACTTTTCTGCAGATCCTTAATGTGTGGTTCTTCTGTCTTCAGCCCTCAATACAGGGAAATACGAGACACTACAAAAAGAGAAGGAGGAGATGGAAAAGAAGTTTGAAGGAACTGTGCAGAAACTCACTTGGCGGCAACAGGAGGAGCTCCTGGCACTTGAAGAACGTTTGCAGTTACAGTACAGTGCTGAACTAGAGCATTTGCGTGAGAACCATCAGGTCAAGCTTGAGAGAATCAAGAGTCAGCATCAGGAACAGGTTGGTCATGTTCACTCAGTGTAAGCTCACATGAGAGTGACTCTGCTCCATGATTTGACAGGCAGACTTTATTTCTGTACATTGCAGCTAAAACACTTTTTTTTTATCGTAGCGCCAAGTCCATATATGTGTTTGAAATAGGTACTGTTGGTTGGAGGATTTTAGTTTATGTTGTGGATGATGGGAGTTTACTGCTTTAAACTGGATGGTAGCAGAGCCTTTGGGGGTCGTTTCCTGATCGGACCAAGCTGGATTGGTCTTCTATTTTGGTGGTTTGGGAAGGAATCATGAGTGGTGCCCAAAGCCCGTTTCCTTACCTAGATTATGGCTTGGAGAACTAACCCTGGTAGATTGGAGCCAGCAGCAGGGGAAGCTGGATTGTTGAATTGATAAGTGCATGGATTGGTTGCTTCGTGCTGGAGCTGTTCTGTGTGTTTTGCAATGCTAGTTTTACAGTTTTCATCCAGTCTCCTGCCCCTTTTAGGGAAGGTTGTGGTGAGTGAACATGTGGCAGCTTCAAAGGACCCTGGATGAAGCACATTATCTGGACCTCTTTCAGTCAGGGTTCAGGCCCGGTTATGGGACTGAGACTCGTCGATTATAATCTTGGATGACTTCTAGTGGGAGCGGGGTGAGAGTAGTGCATCCATCCTTGCTCTCCTTGATCTTTTAATGGCCTTCATTACCATCTATCATGGCATTCTTCTAAACCAGCTTTGGGAGTTGGGGGTGGGCAACACTATACTGTGCTAGTTATCTTCTTTACCTCCAGGGTTGGTTCCAGTCATTGTTGATGGAGGGGCAGAGATCCAGTGTGCAGCCCTGTTTTGTAAGGTCCTCAGTTCTCTCTTGGTTTTCTCTCCTCCCATATTTTAACATCCACATGAGACTGCTGGGTGAGATGATTCAATTGTTTGGGGTGATGTATCACCAATATGCTGAGGATATCCAATTTTATATCTTCATCCTGGGCTGCCTGAGTGATGCCGTGAATATCCTGTTTCAGTGTCTCAAGGCTGTTGGAACCTGGATGGAGTGCAATGGGCTTTGACTCAACCCAAGCAAAGCTGAGTGCTTTTTCTCCCAGCTGTTTCTAACCATCCAATTCGGTCCAGCGTGTTACAGGTCTTGTCAGCCAAGTAATGTTGGTTGATGGGAACTAGGAAATATGCTTTCTCTGCCCTAGCAATAGCAATAGCAATAGCAATAGCAATAGCACTTAGACTTATATACCGCTTTACAGCGCTTTACAGCCCTCTCTAAGCGGTTCACAGTCAGCATATTGCCCCCAACAATCTGGGTCCTCATTTTACCCACCTCGGAAGGATGGAAGGCTGAGTCAACCTTGAGCCGGTGAGATTTGAACTGCCGAACTGCAGCTAGCAGTCAGCTGAAGTAGCCTGCAGTGCTGCACTCTAACCACTGCGCCACCTCGGCACTGCGCCATAGCCTCTGCCTTCTGGAAGATTCTCCTTTCAGAGATCAGGATGACCCAGGCTGGCCTTCCATAAAGCTTCTTATATCCCAGATTCAACGTTCCAACATCCAGGCCTCCTCTCTGTGTTGACGTGGCCACATTTTGGGCACTCAGCAGCTGGACAGCATTTACAGCTGTTTGCAGAGTCCCACGGTCACATGACCATGATTTATGACATTTTTGCCAGAAACCAGCATTTACTTCCAGTTTCCAGCAAAAAAACACCCCATAGGGAACAATGGGTTCACTTAACAACCACAATGTTCACTTTATGGCATTCACTTAACAATCGCCACAAAACAGGTCATAAAATTCAATGCCATCATGTAGTAGCCTGTGTTACAATTGTCTGATGAAACAAGGACTACTTGTACTTAAGAAATGCTTTTATGGGGAAGGTTCCAGTAGATTACAAAAATATATTACATTGTTCTGTCCAACCATGGCTTCAGAACGACTTCAACCTGGTGCAAGAAAGTATATAAAGTATATAACAGAGTTTTGGACATGAAGCACCATAGCTGATAGGTATACAAAATATCTCAGGTTAAATCTCTGGGGTTCCTAGGGAAACCCCTAATTGACAAACCAAAGAGATAGAGCATATGCTATGCATGCATAAAAATCAAAGGCTCTCACTTGCAACCATATAGAATCTTTGCAAGTCAACTGTAGGGACTCATGCCATAGTTCAAGGCAGCCTGCTGTGCACCAAAAGATTTACAAATTTAATCAATCAAAAGATTCATAGATGTCATCCATGAACAGGCTAGTTCAGGGGTCAGCAACCCGTGGCTCTGGAGCCGCATGTGGCTCTTTCATCCCTCTGCTATGGCTCCCTGTCACTCAAAATATGCGTCACAACTGCCAATGTGCGACACTCACCGACGTGCAATTTATTAAGCTTTTCGACCTCCAGTAGGCCAACCATGGATAAATCCAAGAAAAGAAAAGTTTCAGAAGAAAACAGAATCTTTAATTCAACTATATATGCTAGTTTTGTGGCCGCTCAGGAAATAGTCAGGCATGGGAAGAGTTTTGTGGCTCCCGGTGTTTTCTTTTCTGTGGGAAACAGGTCCAAATGGCTCTCTGAGTATTTAAGGTTGCTGACCCCTGGGCTAGTTGAAAGGCGGGTTGGAAGAAAATCTGTTAGTCAAGTTTTGGCTCCTCAAGCAATTACTTTTCTCACTAGGAGGAACTTGCTGAAAAAAATGTGTTTCAGATGTAAAAACTCTACTGGATTAGACCTATCAAGTGCAATCTCTTGTTTTCATAAGATCCAATAGTTCTTCTTTAAAGCCACCATAGCTAGTTTACCTCATTAAAGCCACCATAGCTAATTTACTTCTTCTTATACTTGTTTTTTGTTATTTGAACAGGTGGATGACATTGCAGTAACTCAGGAAGTAGCAGTATTAGAGATGGAAAACAGTCATGCGATTGCCATTGCAGAACTTCAGGAAGAATACGAGCACAAAATTCAAGGTAATTCTGCAATCCCAGCAAGCACTTATTCTACCATTTTAGATCTCTGCACAATCAGTTTGAGTTTGTGGGATGCCTTCCTCAGAAAAGTCGAGGAAATTATACTATATTATACAAATTCTCAAGTGTCAGACTAAAATTTGGCTATTTTATTTTAATCTCAAGTGCCAGACCAAAATTGGGCTGTGTTGGTCCAATGGTTAAGGTACCAGGCTAGAAAGCTGGAGACTGTGAGTTCAAGTCCCACCTTAGTCATGAAAGCCAGTGACTTTGGACCAGTCATTGTCTCTCAGCCCAACCCGCCTCACATAGTTGTTGTGGGGAAAATAGGAGGAGGAAGGGGTATTGTGTATGTTTGTTGCCTCGAGCTACTTGTAAAAATAATAAAGGCAAGATATAAATAAATACATAAAATCTCACTTCTATAGAAAGTCATCAACTAAAGGAATGAAGATGACTTTATAATTTAGTCAATTGATTGTATCATAAACAAATGACTATAAATAAATGGTCACTCCTATAGTTAACCCCAATTTGAACTATGTAGTCTGTCTTTTTTGAGATGGACTTTGAAATGAAGTGTGCAGTCTTACTGATGACATGCAGGTTCATTCCCTGCAATAAATAAGATTGTTTCTCCTGGCTGCCCTAATACTTTTTAGTTTTCAAATAAGGATCTAATAAGCTTCTGGAGAGTACACTTTGCAGTCAACAAGAATGTGTTCAATGTCTTCAATGGCTGATGTTCCACAAATGCATAGTCTTTCTTCAACTGGGACTCCATAAAACCTCCCATGTCTTACCATGGAGCCCATTTGTTCAAATTGATTTCTAAAAAGATGCTTCTGAGATGTTGAGGCATATAAGATGTCAAATATTTTTATGACTTGGAAGCTGGCTTGTGTTGAGCCAGTCACTTCAGAGACTTGACACATTTAAGTGCTGCAATATCATCTTGGGCAGCCACATCAAAACCGCTTTGTTTGAAGGCATTGTTGGCCTTTAGAACTGATTGGACTGGGAATTGGATGGAGAATTCATATTGAGAGATGATATTTGAAAGTTGTGGGGCCCAAGTGTGAGGTTGCCTGTTGTGAAACTGCTCTTCTGGATCCAAGAATAGGATCTTCAGCCAGTAATTGAATATTTTAATTACAAAACGGCTTGTATGGGGTAAGCCCAACTCTGCCCTTACTGCTGAGGCTGTCCCCAGTTGAATTGTTCTATTGATGTATAATTCTAAGAGTCTATAATGAATGTACATTGCAACTACCTAGATTTTATTTAAAGATAAAGAAAACTTCCATATAGTTAGGACTCTACAATAGTGGAACAGTGCTTCCTAGGGTTGTGAGTTCTCCATCTCTGAAGGTTCTTAAAGGTTGGCCAGCCACGTCTCAAGGATGGCTTAATGCATTACAGAATTTTGGACTAGATGATCTTTGAGGTTCTTTCCAATTCCACAGTTCTGGGATTCTGAGATTCTATATCAACTTTTGGGATTATTATCCAAGAAGCATTTTTATTTGTACTGATATCATGTCTCTTATTTTACAGTCCATTCATTCAAAAAGATACTATTGTAAAAAGAAAATTATTTTGATTAGACGCATCATTATATTACACTCCTTTCTCACCTTGTCCCTCTAAATATTTTGTCTATAACTCTTGATCATTGATCATGCTGATAGGGTTTTGTTCATCCAAAATGTATGAAGAGCACTAAACTATCTCTTCCTACCATCAGAAATCCATATTAAACAACTCACAGTCAAATTCCTTTTTTGCACATATTAGTACTGAGTTATTGTCTCAGCAGAGCTTGCTAGGAGAAGCATAAAAATCGCTCCAATATCTTTTTGAATAGCAGTTTTATTATGACATAGTTTCCGTAGCAACAGCTTCTACCTGGGGACTTATAATCTATCAAAGTTGGGCAGAATAAAGTTAAAGGCATTGCAAATGGCCCACTAAAATTGGAGAAGCTTTGTCTATCCAAGAGAGCCACTGCTTTAGAAATAAATATTTAGCAACAACTCGTAAGGTAGAATATTATTAAAAGCATTATTGACTTTCATAAAGAATAGAATCCCGATCATTAAATATCAATACTGCTTCTCAGTTATGCCATTTTCTAACCATCATTATTAATGTTTTTCAAAATATTTTGGTCTATATTAAATGTATTTTACATCTCTGTCGTGAACGTTATTTCTCGCAATTCTTTAATAAATAAAATTCCACTTCTTGTCTAAACTATTATGCTTTTTTGAAATAATTGTAAGAAATAACACAGAGGTAGCTCCTCTCCAATCATGTGAGGTTTATGCAGTAAGATTGCCCTCTTGTGAGTGAATTTAGCATTGAAACAGGTTTTTATTATTTATGAAGTCACGGGCTTATAGCAATTAGTTGGGCTATTAAATTTTAACACATGGCTTATTAAACCACAAATTACTGAGGGTCAACAAAATGTCATCAATATTTAAGAGGAGGGGCGTCTTTCTTTCTTTCCACACTGTATAGGCTGTCAGCTAAGTTTACAACAGGAAACTTCTAAATTCACTAGATCACAGTAACTGAATGAACTATTCATTCAACAGTTCCAAATTTTTTAAAAAATTAACAATTGCAGTTTTCATTGAAATCATGTTAAAATGCAAAAATTGGACATGCTCATGAAATATGTGTGATTTTTTTTTTAATCCCCTCTAGAAATGAAGTCTGCTCATGAGCAAGAAAAAAGAGAACTTGAAGAAAATTTTGAAAAGTTGCGCTTGTCACTCCAGGTTAGTATTTTATTCATATGCTGGTTGAAATTGTTGCTTGTTATATTATGTGGGTCTCCTGGAAGAGCAAAATTCTTCCAGCAGTTCAAAAGCAGCAGCATGAAACAGACTCTAAAGCAGTGATGACGAACCTTTTCACTGTCACGTGCCAAAAGCGGGGGGAGCAGGGGGGGGTAGCACACGTGCGTGCCCACACCCATAATGCAATGCCCCCCACGTGCCATGCCCCCACGTGCATGTGCACGTGACCCCCCTAACGATCCCCCGTGAATGCACGCACGATCCCCATGCTCCCCCGTCGCATGCGTGCGTGACACACACCCCGCACAAGTGCGTCACACACACACATACCCGTTGCCTGTTTTTGGGCCTGGCAAGCCTCCCTGCAGACCGGCGCGTCTCTTACCCTGGCACCGGATGCTCCTTTGGCGCGAACTCAGCTCCTGCGGCAGCGCTGCTTGTTCTCGGTGGCTGGCGAGGGGGGGCAGTGGTTCTCCTCCAGAATCCCAGCTGCAAGTGGGAGGCCGCCCCCTCCTCTTGCCCGCCACCGAAAACAAGCAGCTCTGCCCCTTTTTTCCTTTCCAGACCAGCTCCAAGCAAGAGGTGCACAAACTTCAGCAGCTCTTGCACTGCCGCCTGCACCTCTTGCTTGGAGCTGGTCTGGAAAGGAAAAAATGCAGCTGAATTAGGCGGGACTCGCCCCATCCAGGTGCCTCCAAATAGGTCTCCCTATGGTAGCCTCCCCACTGAACTACGTGACCCGACAGTGATCACACACCAAAATGGAGCCTGCCCTCTGAGCTCTTCCGAGCACTCTCTCTTTCCCACAGCGAACGAGCTGGGGGGGCGCGAAAAGCACTTCCGGCTTCTCCTCTACCTGCATGCTGTTACCGGCTCTACCTGGGTGGATCTGGACGCTACCTGGGTGGATCCTGGGCAGCGCGGCACTGCAACGGCAGTGTCGGCTGTGTCCAGCCAGCCAGCCAGCCAGGCCTGCCGCCCCCCCCCCCCC